>BHFT01004708.1:5856-36251 GCA_004320025.1 Laticauda laticaudata
GGAAGGAAGGAAGGAAGGAAGGAAGGAAGGAAGGAAGGAAATAAATCAGATTCCATGTATATTGCCCACTTTATATATGTATTAGTTCTTGTATTATAATCAATGTCATTTTGTGCATTAACAAGGTTGGGCTTGTGTTTGCTTTCTCTAATCACTTTTTTTTTCAACTGATAATGATAAGATCTGCCAGAATTATTTCTGGCATCAATTATTATGGAGGTGCTCAGGACTCATGCATATTCTTCCAATAGTTTGAATTCTGATTCTTAAGAAGAACTGTGTTCTGTGTACCACAGAACATATAATCTTTTTTTTTTCAATCCCTAAAAGGTGATATTTTCAAATCATAAATCACATCTGTTACCAAATCCACGAATATTACATCTATATAATTTAGTAAATTTAGAAATGGAATATGTACATCCTGGTTCTGCTTCACATATAAAGAAGTTTGTGCAGTGGTGGATTTCAACTTTTTTCAACCACTGGTTTTGTAGGCGTGGCTTGGTGGGCATGCTTTGCACGCCCATGTGCGCTTTGCATATGTGCACAGAGGGTTTGATACTGACCTCCTGCAATCCTGCACTCTCCCTGTGTCTTCAACAGCTGATGCACAGCAATCGGCTGTGCAGCGTGAAGCAGCTGAAAAACAGGAAATAAAGGTCAGTATGGAGCTAGGACAGGTGGGCAGGCCCAGCAGCTCATCATCAGAGCGAACCAGTTCCCTCATAGATGATCCTTAGAGTTACCGGTTCAGCCAAACCGATAGAATACCACCACTGAGTTTGTGGTTGGTAGCGTTAGTTGTATGAGAAAAAAAGGTAAAACAGTAATGCTTTTTTAATGTCCTCCCTTTCTGTTTCTTTCCTTTTCCAAATGTGCAGACTCACAATAGAACTTGAAATCAGAACAAAGGCTGAAAATGGGCTGCTTTTCTACATGGCTCGGATCAATCATGCTGATTTTGCCACTATCCAGATAAAAAATGGTTTTCCATATTTCAGTTATGACCTTGGGCATGGGAACACAAGCACTATGATTCCCAACAAAATCAATGATGGCCAGTGGCACAAGGTATTATATGATTGAACAGTGCATGAATACTGTAGATAAAGGATACATTAATCTATAAATTATCACCCTCACCCCCACTTGGGGTGAATTGTAGAAGTAATGAATAGAGCGGCAGTGTGCCATGTTCTTAATTACAAGGACTTCTTAATTACAAGGACTTTGGAAATTGTTCCTTTACAGATAGCTTAATCTGTTTTGGGATTCAAGACTAAATTAGCACGCAGAGTTTTATTCCCAAACAGAGCTTCCCCTCCTCCCCAATGCAGAATGAATGAATGAATGAATGAATGAATGAATGAATGAATGAATGATAAATAGTTTTATTTTTAGCAGAATAGGATGAAATTTGTCCCTAGGTTATAACTTTGCAAAGGGATGGATCATGAAAGATTCTATAAATATCTACCCAAATTAAAGCTGCCAAGGTTGAGAAACACTGAGTTAGGCAATTAGAGTCCAATTGTTAAATAGTAATGTAACTACAAGTTGATGCATTGTAAGAGCTTAAGAGCAGCCTTTTTATGTAGTCCTTGAATTATGACTGTAATGGAACCTGCCCATATGCTCATAAATTGTAGATTATCGCAAAACAGATTAACAGTGATAAATTCTGGTTTCCATTTATTATTTGCAGATACATGAAACCTCAGATAGCAAAACAGAGGCCAACCTATAAATGTTCAATCGGAAAAAAATGTCCCTTGTTTATTTCCAATATTTATGTTGGCTGGGAAATGTAGGAAATATGGTCCTATCACATACAAAGGGCATTAGTTTATGGAAGGCTGTTGTAATTTGCGATGTCAGTCCTGTGTTGGGAATAAGTTTCAGGGACTGTTGTATATTTTAATATTAAATGTCTAATCTGAGATGAAATTGAAGCTATTTATCCATTTAAATGACATAATAGTAAAATTGACATTGCATAATGTGCCCAAACATGCTTGTTAAGTCAGTATTAAGTTTCTCCATCTTCAGGTGGACATTCTCCCAAATAAGAGCACAAAATTGTGTAATGTCAGTACCTCTAACAAAGACTGCTGATTGTAGTATAATTAATAATAATAATGAGTTGCCCTTCTATATTTTTCCAGATAAAAATATTCCGAAGCAAACAGGAAGGGGTCCTGTCAGTTGACGGAACTACAAATAGGACCACTAGCCCAAAGAAAGCTGATATTTTGGATGTTGTGGGGATGCTGTATGTTGGAGGATTGCCAATTAACTATATAACAAGAAGAATTGGTCCGGTAAGTAAAGAATGACTCGTTTCACATCTCTAAAGCGCTGACAAAATAGAGTTATTTGTTGTGCACAAGTGTAAAAGTAAAATGGTATTTGGCCTTTCATTGTCTTTGAAAGAACACAGGCCTTGTTCTATGCAAATAATCTGCATTTGCCTTTCTTTGGACTGATCTGGTTTTTTTCCACACTAGCAATGCCCTTTTCATAGGAAACAATCATATCATTCAGGGAGACTAAGTTTGTCTGTCTTTGTAGGGGTTAATCTAAATGTCATTGTGTTGTGTCACTGAGAAGCAGATCCTATGGTGCATATCTATATTACCAGTGGAGCTTCTCTTTGAACAGAAAACAGAAAATAACAGAGTTTTGAAGGGACTTTGGAGGTCTCCTAGTCCATCCCCCTGTTCAAACATGAGACCTTGTAGCATTTCAGACAAATGGTTGTCCAATCTCTTCTTTAAAATTTCCTGTGATGACCCAGGGTGGGATACACAAGCAACATAGTCACAAAAACAGGTGAAGTCTCTTTAATTCCTTCAACTTGGTTTTAAAGCTCCAATTATCATTGACTGGAGACCAAAAAAACTCCCTCACAAATAGTTGCGAAAAGGAAGAACTTCCATTCAAACTCAAAATACATATAAATTATAAATAGAAAAAACAACACAAACCACACTGAAGCAATTACTGGGACAAGGCAGGATAAGAGCTTGGAAGACATCCACAGATATCAAAGTACACACACTGGGAAGGATGCCAAATTCAGATAAGAATAGACAGACTAGAAATATTTTCACACTTTGTTTCCAGCACTGGCCCAAGCATGGTCCGTCCTTTTAAACAGTCCTCACAGCTGCAGCCTATTGTTTCTCCCTTATCCACTCCTCCCTGCATGCCCTAGGATGAAGAGGGAATGGGCCAGCCCATTGAGTGCCCAGCCAGCCTGTGCCCTTCCCAATTTCCTCCACAACCTCCAAACACTTCCACTCCCTGTCAGCTGTTCCTTCTCTCCCTCGGAGTCAGACTCCAACAGAGGCATGACATTTCCAGTGATAAAGCACTCACAATTTCTGGAGACAAGCTCTTCTACTGATTAATTGTTCTAAGTACAAGGTGTTTTTTCCTTATTTCTAGATTGGTTATCTCCATTTCTAGATTGGTTCTCTCCAACCTAAGTATGATATAATATGATTACTGTAGCAATCCTGAAAACTGTGGGAAAAATAGTTTTGTAGATGTCAACCACTGTTCATAAAATTGTATCAACAATAGTGTACTATGCATTCCTATCTGGGAGCAAGGCTTAATTCCAGGTAAGTGTGTATAGCAACCACAGGTTAATGTTTTGGATATAGAAAATTCCTGTATCCCTACATTCCAGTCTTCCTTTTATAAAATCAGTGTTCTTAGATTTAATAACAGTGTTGGGCTTTACTCAGCCCTGAAACACACTTTGAGCTAATCACTATTACCCATCTCAATTTATTTCATAAGTTATTAGGATAACATTGGAGATGGGGAAAAGATCTGTACAAACCATCTAGAGGTCCTTCAACACAGTCAAGATTGGCTACAATAAACAGATATCCTAAGACTCTTCCAAAGAAATCAGCTGAGAATTATTAGTCATAACTTTTAATTGAAACTTAGATACCAGATAACAGGTGTTCCATATTAATTTCTGCCTATACATTTTCATTAAACATTGTTCCTCTATCACTTATTTTTCTAATGTTCACCAAACTCTTGACTGCAACTTTTGTATTACTCTTTCAAAAACATTTTTGCATGAATAGGGATGTAACTGCTTTGAACAATATAAATCAGATAAAGCCTTATATGTGTAGTCAACCAAAGCAAGACGTCAGCCACTTTAACACAAACACTACACTGAATTCATACTTTAATTTACTGCCATTCCACAGTAGCAGGTACATTTGTAGGAGAAATTGATTAGTAACAAATTGTTCTGCTGGAAGAAGCATGACCAAACAAGAGGAAAGAGTTTATTTTATAGAAAACAGTACAAAAACTAGGGTTGGAGAACAAAAGGAAATGTTAACAGAGAAAGACAAATGGCAAATCCAAATGGCAAATCCAACACTAGGCAGAGCCTTTATTATGGATTACATTGTAGCAAGAAGAGTGGCAAAAGATTATTTTTCAGCACTTATCTATAGATTGCTGACTGGTGAACCTGTTCAAAGGAATGTGGTTCTTCTTGCAAGATGATTACAAGAAACATTCAAGGTACTTAATGGACATTGGAGAAAGTCCTTCAAATCCTCTCTAAATTGAATTCCAACTACCGTATATACTCGCATATAAGCCGACTTTAGAATGCTTTTTTTTTTCTTCCAAATTTGGGGGTCGGCTTATACACGCATAAATCTAATTTATCGGTGGCCGTGCCTCGATTTGCGCCGGAGCAGCAACTTAGTGTGGCGGCTTCCCGCGATGAGAGTCTTGGCTCTCGCACTCCCTGTCAGCTGGCCCTTAGCAGCCCTCGCCTCAAGTAAAACATGCGCGAAGTCGGGCGCCATTTTTCTCCCTGGATGGACGATGAGCCACAACTTTTGCCCCGCCACCTTTTCCCTCTGGGCTTCACTTCTGCTGTTCAGGGAAGTCGCGCCCAAAGCCCTGTTCTCCCAGAATCTTTCTGACGGTGAGCCTTGACGGTGAGATCAGGGGTTGAACACCATGGTATTTGGGGGTCAGCTTATATGCAAGTTTTTGCAAAATTCCTCATTTGGGGGCAGTTTTTTAAGGGTTGGCTTATATGCGAGATCGGCTTATATGCGAGTATATACGGTATGTGAATCTGATGGAGTTGATCAAAACTTGGTCTTTAAGTTATGTGAGAAGAACTTAGCCTGTGCGTTCTAAGGAAGTGGCAGGATACCTGTGGCTCTAAGTGCAGTTACTTGTGTATTAGATCAATGCCCCACCATTTGAATAAGGTCTCCTGAGTGACAGCATACTGTGTAGTTGAATTCAAGTGGTGCATCCTTTAGTAAGGCTGTGGCTCACCCTCTGTGCATTGAAGTGGTTATCCATCTTGTCAATAAACCATCACTGAATCTAACAGTATTGAACCATTTTCATCTGTATCCAATCTTACCTTTTGGGGAGGAGTGTGGCTAAGAAGTTAATGAAGCATTTTACAGTCAGGTTTCAGATCTGGATGTATAGTGAGTACTGAGATGGCATAGATCATGTTGTAAACCATTTCTGACAAGATTAGGTTGGTGATGAGGTATCCATTCTGCTTCTCCTTAATCAGTCAGTGGTTTCTTTCAGGATTGGCTTGGGGGTTTGACAGTGGTGAAAAGCATGGTGTTGCTCCTTCCCCAGTTCAAATCCATGTTGGCAAGTTAGAAAAGTCTCGCCTTAAACCTCTGCTTTGTGGAGTTCCACAAGGAAAAATGTTTCCCTATTCATATTGTACATATTGTACATGAAGCTACTGATCATATCATCTTTGGGCAAGGAATTAGGGAAATCATCTGGAAAGCATGATGACTCCCTATTATATATTCCACTCCCCTGGCTGAACAAATGATGGAAGCTGTGTACGTCTAGAAAGAGCAAAAAGGCTCAGACTCAACTCTTAAAGGACTGGAGTTTAGGACAGATCTGGAAACTTACATTATGGAGAGGAAACTGGTGTACAGTTTGGAAACATTGCTAAACTATTGTATTCTGTTCAGAGAATGAGTGTCAGCCATGGCTATGAGGGATTTAGGATGACTCTCAATAACCAGGCTCACTGAGGCCAATTTGCCACAGTCAGGTTGCCACACCAACTTGCCATGGGAGAATTCACCATAGCCAACTTGGTGCAGGACAACCTCCAGTGGGACAAAAGTTTATGAAGAAATTGTGAAATAGAATCATTAAAGAAAGTATGCAAAAGGAAGGATGAAATGAAATGCGAATGACAAAAATTAAAATAATTTGTAATTGTTTTAAATAATTAAATTGTTAAATTGTCCTGCAATGGCTTGTCCCATAGTGAATTGGCAGCAGTGAATTGTCCTATAGTGAGTTGACTGTGGCAAGTTGTGCCATTCAGGGCTATGAGGGCCTTTACATCTCATGTGACAATTGTTCCCCTTTCTGGATTGGAAGACCTTCCTCACTACCACTCATATCTTTGCACTTGTTGGGATTGTTACAGGGCATTCTGCTTGGGGCTGATCTTGAAGACTACTTGGAAGCTACAGCTGATCTACAATGCAGTGGCATGAGTAGTTATGCGCCTGCCTTCTTTGCATGCCTATGCAGCTGTTCTGACCCAAACCCTTTTCCAATAAAACAAACACGAACCAAAGGGAACAGAAACCTTTTAATGATTCTTACAATCCCCGGTTAAAAGGCTGTTACAAACTAATTAACTTTGATAAGCATGAGCCTTGCCAAAACTGCGAGGCTGCCAAGAATAACAGATAAGGTTACCGAGAAATATGTTACAACACAAGAGTCTTCAAATACTAACTAAGATACGACAATGCCCACGAGACTCGAGTTTCAAAATGTCTTTGCTTCCTGCAAAGAACGTCCGATTCACAGCTGGCTTTTATCTTCTTGAAGGAGAGGCCTTTACCTTGCAGCCTTACTCCCGAGTCACCCATGCTGCTGCAGCTGCAGCTGCTCTTTTCTGCAAGCAGTCCTGAGCACACGTGCACTTGGCACAGGCTTCTCAGGAACCTCATCACTGCTGCCAGCCCCCTCAATCTCTGAAGGCAGCAGTCCACTCCCTAATGGTCCTGGCCTCTCATCTAAGTCCTTGCTCTCCTCAGCCATCCGCACCTGCTGCTGGCTAACCACAACAGTAGCACCGCTATTTTGTGAGCTGCTTTGGCTGTCTGTGAACTTCCAAGTACAGCTGTCACTTACAAACCCCTTCATAAAAAACAGAGCCAAAGTATTCATAATACCAATAATTTCTACTCATCTCTGAAGATTAAACATGCCATGGGTGTCCTTTATTAAACAGTGCCAACTAATGAGAATGGAATCAAGAAAGCCTCCTTTCCCCTGTTGCAGTACCTACATTATGGAACAGAATTCACACACACACACATGCCAGATCATCCATGATCTGAATAGCCCTAACCCTGTTGACCTTTTCCAAGGCACTGAAGAACTATTTGTTAGTTTTTCAGTCTCTTAGTTCTAAATGAATGAATGAATGAATGACCAATCATTGTTTACTGTAATTAACAAAGTAAGTAAAGTAAGTAAATTGACTATGCTTAGCTATATAGAGCTGAAGTGGTGCAGTGGTTAGAATGTAGAACTGCAGTCTACCTCTGCTGACTGCCGGCTGACTGCAATTTGGCAGTTCGAATCTCACCAGGCTTAAGGTAGATTCAGCCTTCCATCCTTCTAAGGTGGGTAAAATGAGGACCCAGATTGTTGGGGCTGACTCTGTAAACCGCTTTGAGAGAGCTGTAAAGCACTGTGAAGTGATATATAAGTCTAAGTGCTATTGCTATTCGTTGTTCAGAGTTTTCTTGTCACAAGTCATTGTGATTCTGATTATTAAACTTGCCTAGTCTTAGTTGATGTAGCAGTATGAACTGCTTGTCCAGGGAAAGGAGCCAAGATATGGGGGGGGGGCAAATAAATCACCACTTAGAGCCTTAGTAAAAACAGTGACTCTATGTGTAGCATAGTTTACAGCTTTCCTTTAGTTTACAGCTTTCCTTTATGAAAAGAATAATGTTGTCTTCAGAGTCAGTGGCTCTAATATACAATATCCCAACTTCCACACTGCCTGTCTTCTGCTGAGGGACAGTAGATTTTTGTAGTAGTGGTGGTACTAGTAGTGGTAGTAATAGTAGTAGTAGTAGTAGTAGTAATAGTAGATTTTATTTGCAGTTGGCCTTGGGTTAATGTTATAAATTGTGGCTGATCTTTTTTATCTAAACTGAAACTACAGTTAACGGGATGGGAGACAGAGAGCCTTACCTGAACTTTGCCACAGTCCTAATCTAGATTGCCATGTCAGTTTTTATCAGATGCATTTTTTACTTTACTATCAATTGGTAAGTACAAATTTTGTTCACAGTACTCTTACAATTCTGTTTTAAAATGTATGAAAGGAGGGTCAATCTGCTTTATTCATCTTTTTACATTACATTCTTGTCTCCAAAATAATGTTCTTGAAAAAACAAGATTACAGTTTGGTAAGAAAAGCATTTTAGAGATATGTTGTAACTCCAAGTCCATGTTGGAGTTACAAGTGGAAAAAAAACCAAGTGCAAATATTAAGCAAGATTTGTCTTAGTAGAAAATGGTGATGTTGCATTAATTTTTAGTATAAACATGATCTGATCTAATAGAAGTACAAATGCTAACAACAAAGTAACTTTTGTGAAGATGAAAATATATATACTGTAAATATAAGAAATATATAAAGATAAGTAAAAGAACCATTTTGAAACAATCTAACATTTTATATTTCCAGTATATATTGATAATCATTCTACCATTTTGGGCATTATCTTTGCTACATCTTTTAAAAGGCAACTCAGTATTGGAAAATAAATCTATCAGAAATACATTTTATAGAATAGTCCTGAAATGAGGCCACTCCTTTCATCAAGTTGAAAACATTAGATTAAAAAAATGTCAGAATAAAGTATTTTAGAAAGGCAACTAACTTTCTTAAGGATTTTTACCCTGACTCAGGTAGTCTACAGCATTGATGGATGTATACGAAACTTTCAAATGACAGAAGCTCCCATTGATCTGAATAATCCTACCTCCTTCTATAATGTTGGAAGATGCTTTGTCAATCCACAGGAAGGAACCTTCTTTGCAGGGACAGGATTTGCCAAAACAGGTAATACCATCTCAAAATCTGCTCTTAAATGAACCCTTGAGGATCCTTGGTGCTCTCTGAGCTTGGTTTCTTGCAGGCATTTCATTATCCAAACATGATTATGTTACTTAGCTTAGGTAATGAAAAGTCTGCAAGAAAACAACCAAGCAAAGAGAGTAGCAAGAACCCTTCATTTCAACCCTGAGTGACAAATATTCTCCTTTATTGCTACATGAACCTTTTTAAAATCCTGGTTAGGGCCTTCTGTTTAGATAGTTGCCAAGGGAGGAATGATAACAGAGAATCACAACTGAAAAGCATAGAACAGACACAGAAGAACAGTTTCATCTTCTGAGGCTTGTTGAATTTGAAGTTTTTTAATGACAAGAATGTTGCCCTTGAGGCATAATAACATATTACAGTGATGGTAATAATCATCATGTTTAATATCTATACAAGATTGTTGCAGTTCTGATTTTTTAATAAGATTCAGAATAGATTAATTACAATTCTTGACACTTCAGGATGCTATTTGAAATAGCTCTCTGTATGTACAGGTAGCAATAAATACATATCTGCCAATCTGATTAAGATGTGATTTTTATGCACGGTGTCAATGCCACACTATCATTCACCAAAGCGATTTGGTGTATAAAGTAACTGTGAAATATGAATGCTGTCCTTAAGCGTACTGGTGCCTGCATCTCTGTACAGTATAGAAAAATTATCCTTGCATTATTCTTAAACTGTTTTTCCTTCCTTATTCCTTAGTTGGAGCATATAAAGTGGGACTAGACTTACAGGTGGAATTTGAATTCCGTACAACACGGACAAATGGTGTTCTATTGGGAATCAGCAGTCAAAAAATGGATGGCCTTGGCATTGAGTTGGTAGATGAAAATGTGAGTATGGAACTATTAGGAAAGAATCTAATTAAATGTTGTTTCTCAGCATCCCTAAAGAGACTCTATCAAAGGATACTGAGCCATGTTACTCTTCCATTGTTCCACGTCAATATCTTGAGCTCTGATTCCTTTTGGGTTGTCACTGTGGCCAGTGATCTTTGCAATACAGTTGAAGCCAGAGCTACAGACTAGCAAACTATATTCTACAAATTTAAATTGGGGAAGAGGGGCAGATTCCATAACGTTTTCCCAGTTAAAGTATTATTATGAACCTAATCTACATTTGTTAGAACAGTCTTGTGAAAATCTCTTCTAATTAAACTTCTGTTTCCCTTTCCAAAATCTCATTTTGGTTCTGCTAAATTCTTTCTAAAATAAATGCTGCTTGAATACAAATAGCCAGCTTGTACAAACATTGAAATAATCAAGCCCTATTGCTGTAGCACTGTTGTGGGTCTATTATCCATTTTAGATTTTGGCAGCAATCAGTTGACAAACAGTATGATCCATAATTTGTGCTTTCTCGCCAAAATTGCTTCTCAGTTATAAATTAATTTCAAGTGGATCCTTGAATTCAGAATATCCATTCATTTGCAGTGGTTAAGAATTTAATCACAGCTTTTGCTGAAAAGGATAATTAAGTCTCAATATGTTGAATGGGAAAGCCAGGCCTACACATTGTATAATGGTCTCTTCCAAGTTATGTGGATAAGTTGTTTGACTTAATTTAAATTGCCTATTTATTTGTTTGTATAATTTCTCACATAGGTTATGTTCCATGTCGATAATGGTGCCGGTCGGTTTTCGGCCATTTATGAAACTGCTATACCAGGGAGTTTGTGTGATGGGCGGTGGCACAGAGTTGTGGCACACAAGATAAAGCATCGTTTAATGCTGACAGTGGATGATCAGCATGTGGAAGGGATCAGTCCTAATTCAGCTTCAACTTCAGCAGAGACAAACGATCCTGTCTTCGTTGGAGGATATCCTGGTAAGGAGATAAACCAGGCCAATGCTATAGTTACCATCCTTCATTATTGTTTAATGTGTTACTTTTATTACAGCCACCAAACCCCAAGGGAATCCCTTTATGGAATTCTATTAAGTGTTTCATAAAGTAAAATTTTTGAAACCAAGAAATTGTACAAATGCACGTGGTCTGGATTGAGCCTGGTGGTGTTAAATAAACAACAGTAACTGCAATGCATGTTGAAAATGCAGTGTTCGCAAGCACCGGGAACGGGGGAGTTTATTTTTAAGCCTTTCTGTTCCAAATTCAACTTTTGAACTGTGTTTTGCATCTAAGGTTCCCATTTATTTGCCTGGTTATTTGCTTACTCATTTTACATTTAATCTGTTCATCTCATATTGAACAGAAAAGTTATTACGTATCATTATCACCTCAATTAGTGTGCCTTGGATAGGACTAAAATCATAATATGTTGTAATAAGTGGTGATTGTTCCATGGCATAGCAAAACTTAGTAAAAAGCTGAATAACTTGTGCCTATGCACAGATAAATTCCTTATGTATCCAATCACATTTGACCAATAAAAGTTCTCTCTTCTCACTTCTCTTCTCCTCTCCTTTCCCCTTCCATTCCATATTCTGTCCTATTCTATTCTTTTTTCTATTCTATTTTTTTCTACTCTATTCTTTTTTCTATTATTATATTCTATTTTGAATTTTTAGGGATAAGACACAATCTGAAAGTATGGTTTTATGTTATTGAGTTATTAAAAATATTTTTAATTGCAGTAATGCTAAGTTTCATTATTCTATGACAATTGTCTCTGTACCATATATCTACAAATGACATCTATGCATATGAGTTCACACAATATGTAACAAACACATTTGGTACCAGTTTACACTGTTATCTACTTACAGAAAAAGATTTCTTTAAAAAACAAACAAACCTCAAGATCTGAAAGATCCTACTTTCTTTTCTTTATCTCTCCCCTCCCAGATGGATTGAAGCAGTTTGGCCTGACCACTAACATTCGATTCAAAGGCTGCATTAGGTCTCTGAAACTCATCAAAGGGACAGCTAAACCACTGGAGATTAACTTCAGCAAGGCCTTGGAAATAAAGGGAGTGCAACCTCTGTCCTGCCCAGGGAATTAAAGAGAAAAATCATCAAATTGCAATAGGAATCTGAGCAGTAACGCTAACAAAAAGATTCTTTTACAAATATGCCTGTGATATATTCCAATACTACCATTTCAGGGTGTACTTCTAAAAGCAATATGAAACAAGGGGAAAAATCCCTTAAAATGAATAAAGCAGCAAGTTACACATGTTTGATGTGTTGATTTTTTTCCCCTTATTTTGCAGCAAAATTGGATATTATCAAATGAAATTGTACCATGCCAGTTTGTGTTGGTAGCTGTGTGCAATTTTGAGCCTCACTGTTTAGCCTTAGTTGGTTTCAGTGGCCTTGTGCAGGATTTTCTTTGCAGCTATGGATAGCACTACCAGGTTTTCTTTGTTTTTCTCCCCACATCTTTGAGCAGGATATGGCTAGCAATGCAATTTCATGTTTCATCCTATAGTGTCTTTGGTGCTAGGATGAAACATAGTGAAAATAGTTACATCATCACTAATACTTTATGAGCTTCTATTATAGCAATAGCACTTAGACTTATATACTGCTTTATAGTGCTTTACAGCCCTCTCTAAGCAGTTTACAGAGTCAGGCCTATTGCCCCCAACAATTTGGGTCCTCATTTTGCCCACCTCTAGAAGGATGAAAGGCTGAGTCAACTTTTGAGCCTGGTGAGATTTGATCTGCCAATTGCAGTAGGAGTAGCTTGCAGTACTGCTGCGCCACCGAGGCTCCTTATGATGTGTAAGAGAACATATCATCCACATATAATATAGTTAAAAGTTTGTAGAGATTCTCAGTCATCCAGGTCATGGTTGTCCCAGAGGGCTTTTTCAGGAGGCAACTGGACTTTCGGGGTTTGTTTGTTTGTTGTTTTGAAGACGTTTCACTCCTCATCCAAGAAGCTTCTTCAGCTCTGACAGGATAGTGGGGAATGGAAGAGATTATATTCTTTCCAGACAGCTGGTAATTTGCATCCTTTTAGAATGTAATCCTATTCCCCACTTCCTGTCAGAGCTTTTTGGGAAAAAAAGAGGGCTTTCCCCTTTGGGGGAATTTTGGGGAAAAGTTGGATGAGGAGTGAAACGTCTTCAAAACAAACAAACAAACAAACCCAGAAAGTCCAGTTGCCTCCTGAAAAAGCACTTTTGGGATATAAATGTAGTGTTTGCTTTTTATGGGAAGGACTAAGATATTTCAATTAAAGGGAAGAGCAGTGAGAATCCCGAAAGAGTTAGATGCATTCAAGATTCACTTGCCAAAAAAAAGACATTTTATGAGCACATTATGTATTGTGTTTATGCACAATAAATATTCATGCTGTATTTGTGCCTGAAGCTCCTGGAGCTTTGTACAAATAGTTCATTTAGTCACCATTCAGAGTTTTACAGCAACACTGAAAAAAGTGACTTAGGACTGTTCTTCACACTTATGACTGTGGTAGCATCCCCATAGTCACATGATCAAAATTTAGATGCTTGGAAACTGGTTCATATTTATGATGGTTGCAGTGTCCCAGGGGTCATGTGATCACCTTTTGTAACCTTCTCACAAGCAAAGTCAATGGAGAAGCCAGATTCACTGAACAATCATGTTAGTACCTTAACAACTACAGGGATTCACTTAACAACTGCAGCAATGGTGGGATTCAACCGGTGTTACTACAGGTTCAGTAATTACATTTTGTGTGCTTCTGTGTCTGCTACTTTTCAGAGGTTCTATAAAGCCAGGCAGAACAAGTAGCATCCCACCCCTGAACTGCAGCAACAAAGGTCCTAAAATGGGGCAAAATTCACTTTAAAAAGGTCTCACTTATCAACAGAAATTTTGGTCTCAATCATGGTCATAAGTCAAGGGCTACCTGTATTGGAGACTTGTGTGTAAGTTACATTTCGGGTACTTTATAGGAGAATGTGGGATACTGAGGCACTTTTAATTCTGCTACTCCTGTTTTTAGCATCATGTCAGAAACTTCTCCCTTCAAACTGGAGATACTTAAGCATCTCCTTTGAATATTGATTTTAATTTACATATTAAATCATCAAATTGTATAGATGTTTGGCAGCATACAAGAGTTGCATAAAGCCCTGAAACCATAATAAAACATCTCCACCCTCAAGGAAAGATTAAAGGCAAAGAGCTCAAGTGGCTGATTTGAACCGCTGTTCCAAATCAACAGGCAATGAGCTCTTAAGCATTTCAAATCTATATTATTAGCTTTTGAATGTTAATGCCCATGCAATTCGTTAGTATTTTCTATGTGTTTATATAATATATATTTTTCCATAATATGAAGGGCTGCATTTTCTTGGAGAAATAGTGATGGCAGCGTTCTCTGCCTAATCAAATGTTTAATATAAATATCAAATGAACATTGGACTTAATACCTAATATAATGTTTCAGCAGCAATAGAATGCTATGTGTTTCTTTTTAAAAATATTTAAAATGTGGCATGATCATATTTTTCCTCCAATGGACTACTATATGATATCAGTGAAAACAGAAAAAAAATAATAACCGTGCCTACTATACAATGTATTAAGTATTTTGCTCTATACATCTTTATTTTAAATGAATAGTTTTGCTCTTCTTTAAAACAATTTTGGAGCAAGCCTGCTACCTGGACCCTTTCTGAAGTTTGATGATCAATCTGAAAAGAATAAAAATGCAATAATTGGTTAGAAATCCACAGCTTATTTCCAGGACTGCAAAAAGCTGGCCAGAAGTAAACTGAATGTCTTCCCTTGCTTAAAAGTATCTCTGGTAAGTCTCAGGTAGCATCACTGACTCAGCGAGGTCATTTCTTAGCCACTCACTCTGTCTTAGCACAGCCCACCTCACAGGGTCATTGAGGGGATAATAGGAGGCAGAGTATTAATTAACTTTGTTGAGATAGATGATAGATAGATAGATAGATAGATAGATAGATAGATAGATAGATAGATAGATAGATAGATAGATAGANGCAGAGTATTAATTAACTTTGTTGAGATAGATGATGATAGATAGATAGATAGATAGATAGATAGATAGATAGATAGATAGATAGATAGATAGATGTTTTTTTCAGATTGCAAGAATTCATCCTTCTCATTTCTTATAGTTACCTCATCATTCCTTCAGAGATGGAAATGGCCATTCAGTCTTCCCCAAAGAGCACATATAAAGATGGAGGAGAAATGGAGATAGTTCTATCAGTAGAAACCCAGTAGAGTTCTGTGATGACCTGGGGCATGGCACAAGGCAACACAGTCACATAAGTAAAAAGAGTTTCTTTAATACCTCCAATTTTGCTCCCAATGTCCAGGTTATCTTCGGCTGGAGAAAAAAATTCTTCCAAGAACATCTTTAAGTGGAGGAAATTCAGTCCAAACAAAGTACATACAAATAAAAATCCACACAAACCACACTGCAGTAATTAACTTGACAGGGCAGGAGAAGGAATCGCATACTTGAAAGGCCAGCAAAACACACACAGTTGGGAAGACGCCAGGAACCCAGATAAGCCTCGACAATACCAGATAATTTACAATTTGCTCTCAACAGAGCAACTCCACTTTTTAAACACTATTCCCAGCTGCAGCTAATGGGGGGAATCAGAGCCCTTTCCTCCCCTGGAGGGCCACACAACTCACGTTGCTCCCTTCTCTGTTCCTCCCTGTGTGCCCTAGAATGAAGAGGAGGTGGGCCTGGGTCTTCCTCCAAATTCCCTCTGTCTTGCTGTATCTCTCTCCTGCTCTGCCCAGCCGGACTTTGGCCTTCCCCAGTTTCTTCCACAGCCAATGGAGCCACACTCCCACTCGGAATCAGATTCTGACAGGGGCATGACAAGTTCACTCAATGACTTTTCTTCATATTTAAGCTACAGGAAGGCCTGGAGGAACATTGTCCATGGGGTCACGATGGGTCAGACACGACTTCACAACTAACAACAACAACCTCACACTAATCGGCTTTCGATTCAGCAAGTTGCCCAACTCCACAAGTACCAGCTGATTAAATAATTGTTGCTTTCCTGCAACAGAGCCATTATCTGCAAATCTCAGTGCTGTCTGGCAGTGCAGAACATGGCTACAAACTCTCAAGATACTTATCCAACTCAAGATCAGTTGCTGGCGAAAGCTCGTATGACAACAGCACAGTGGGATAAAGTTATTTCACCAAACAGAGTACCCAAATCTCATTTTCTACTCTAATGGAATGGAACTAGAACAGATTGTTAAATTTAAATAGCCTTGTTAGTACTTAGGTTAAGTCAGCCGTGGCCAGTTTTAAAGATCTGTGCCACCCTGTCACTTCCTGCTTATATGGGAAGTGATAAAAACTCTGAAACACTTGTACCAGCACGTGCTTTATGACAGTCCTGCTCACAAGCTGGCTTATTGCTTGCAGAGGATCATTGATTTGTCATGCTGGAACAATCACTTTAAAACAAATACCTCTCACTTGACAAGAAAATATTAAAGTGGCTTCAATAAGTGGGCACTGTAAAGCAGATTGAAATCCACTCTTGTGATTTAAAAAAAGTTGTTTTAACTGTGAACAGCTTAATTATATATTTTAATTTTAAAAAACAAACCCATTTTAACTGTTAATTTCAAAAGACATTTGACCTTCACATATTTTCTTAGACTTAGAATAACTTTATTGTCACTTTAAATATATACTAAATGGCATACATTAAAATGAAATTTTGTTGTATACAGCTCTCACCACCTCCAATATACCTTACACAAACATGACAAAAAAAATGTTTGCATATCCTCACATACCCACATATTTTCTATGACACAGGGAAACAACACAGTCTAGTTTGGATATATACATACATGTACATGGTGAGAAAAAGAAATCTTGCAAGTGTACCAGATGGTAAATGTACACTAATCAACATATATTAAAATGAAATTTCATTGCATACAGCTCTCAAAGGGTCACCACCTGCAATATACACTACATAGACATGACAAAAAATGTTTTTCATATACCCACCTATATTCTATGACACAGAGAAACAGCAGTCTAGTTTGGATGTATACATGTACATGGCGAGAAAAACAAATCTTGTGAGTTTATCAGATGGAATGGTATAGGGAACAAAGCTGTTACAGAATCTGGGAGTCCTGCTAGAAATACTTTGAGCAACAAAAATTGGTGTGTGGGATCTGTTAATTAGATCATATGTGACTTAACATCCTTCACATGTCAGTATTTAGTTGTTGATGACAAGACCTAATCCTTCAAACCAATAAATCAAGATCCATGTATTTTTCAACAAACATTTCAAAGCATGACTTCTAAAGGGATGGATAATGTATGTACAGCACAAGATCTAAGCCCTACCAAGCAGCTTTATCTTCTCTTAGGTAGACAGCATTCAAGTGAAATATACAGCATTTTAGAGTTGCAGAAACTATTACTGGACATCTGGTACTTCATCCTGCTTTGGTTCAAAATATCCCCACCATTAAATTGTCCAACTTCTAAGAGACCATAAGAGACCATCTACTATCATTTCAAGTTAATACATAGCCTTCTCTTTTCCAAGCTTGTCACATGACGGCATCCTTTAAAGAAAACATACTTTTCCTTCAAACTTCTTTCAAAGAACTTGAGCTCCATCTTACCATCTTATTTTTCTATTAGACACCACTCCTCTTTGAATCTATCTTTGTTTTTATATCTTAAATATTTGGGGTCCAGGCCTGGACACCAGACTGCAGATAAACTCAGGAAATGGAAAATAAAAGTGAGGTGTCCTTTCATG
The DNA here is from genome assembly GCA_004320025.1 of Laticauda laticaudata. Lineage (NCBI taxonomy): Eukaryota > Metazoa > Chordata > Lepidosauria > Squamata > Elapidae > Laticauda > Laticauda laticaudata. Next base: position 23,788 of record BHFT01004708.1, read on the forward strand.
AGACTGTGTTTCAACTCATGTAGCCAAATATCACATCATTTTAACAGACATCGCCCACTGATTATTTTTATTCAACTTAAAACAGACTACAATTGTCATGCTAATTACTATGCATTAAGTATCATGATATATTAATAATCTTTGCTTACCAATGGATTAATTATTGTATAATCTAAAGGCATTACATTGCATTCGTTATTTAAGGCAGCAATTTCCAATCCCAATTCAGCAGACAGTTCAAAGTTCAAACCTTTATTGTCAACATGCAACTTGTGTACAATGAAACTGAATGAGCCTCCCATGCAGTAGTGGGATAATTTTTTTTTTACTACCAGTTCTGTGGGCATGGCTTAGTGGGTGTGGCTTGGTGGGCATGGCAGGGGAAGGATACTACAAAATATCCATTCCCTTTCTACTCCTGGGGGAAGGTTACCACCGGTTCTCCGAACTCCTCAAAATTTCCACGACCGGTTCTCCAGAACTGGTCAGAACCTGCTGAATACCACCTCTGCTCCCTTGGTGCAGCCCACCCAAGAACACCCAAGAACCTTTATTTATTTCAGTAAATCAATGAATAAAAAAAGAAATCCCTAACTCCAAATAAGCAATAAATTAGCACATGTATATATATAATATTACACCGGTATATACACTGGCACTGTAAGTCTATCACCACAAGCCTGATTGTGGTGTTATGTTGTCTAATGGCCCATGAATAAAAGGTATTTTTCATCCTATTTGTCCGACTGCCTATGCAGTCCTGCCTGATGGTAGGAGAATAAAGAAATGCTGTCCAGGATGTGAGTCATCCCTTAGGATTTTTCTCCCTCTGCTCAGACAGCAGGACCTGGCAATTTCAACCAGTGGGGTTAGGGGGCAACCCATTTTTTTTTTTTTAATTATCCTATCTGGGATTATCCTATCTGGGATTTCCAAAAGCCCCATTTCGCTGGGAGACAGAAGTTTGGGGAAAACAGTCTTAATATATTTGTGCCTATAGTATAAATTGCTCAAGTGGTATGTAAGATGAATGTAAAACCAACATGGTCAGGAATGTTTACTTAAATTGATTATACTCTCCTCTTCGAAATGAAGAATGAACAGACATTGACATGATCTGCACACAAAAACTTAAAAGCAATTTAAACACTGCTTATGGAAATATTCCTTACCTAAGAGAAAGAAGTTGTTTTAACAAGTTGACCCACACCTGATATGGAAAAGATAAATGAGCACCATTAAAGTCTTATTAGGGAACTAATTTGTGGAGCATCTGGGGGTGATTACAAGGCTGTGACAAAATTGATGCTTAGTCTTTACAAAATGTGTTTTATCTTCAAAACACTTCTTCCATGCTAATTAATTCACTCCACTAAATACAAATATCAGCAGACACACATGTGAAGATTTTGATATTTTAACTTTAGGCATAACTGATGAAAGGATAGGTTCCTGGCACAATTATTCAAATGACATTGTGGGCTTAATCTGTCTTTCCTTTTTAAGGGATTTTTGCTGCTAAGAAAAACAGTGGATGCCCTCACAGGAAAAATAGAGCAGATTTAGAAATGAAAAGAGTTGTTGAATCCCAGAAAATTCTAGGAACAAGGCCAGATTATAGCACACACATAAAAACACCAGATTCTGAGGGGTCCTTGGTACTCTCTGAGCTTGGTTGTTTTTTTGCAATTATTTCATTGTGCAANGCAAAAAAAAAAAAAAAACAACAAAGCAAAAAGGGAACAAAAGGACCTTTCCACGAAAAATGGTTACACTAAATATTTTCAGAACACAAGATATCAGCCTTCATCTTATTTAAACTTCAAAAAAAGAAAAGAAAAATGGGAAGTAGCCTCTCTAGTGAGGTGTCTGTCCTGTGGGCCAGTCTGAAAATTAAGTTGTGGCTTTTCATGGTACAAAATTCTCAACTTCTTGAGATCACACTATCACAAGATATTTTTATGTAGCCTTCTAGGAACTTGGAACGTGGGTAGCATGAAAAGAAGTGAATGCAATCTAATTAAAAATGTAATTCATCAAATAGTATTGTTCTTGTATTTAATCATTTTCTGCTTTGATTGTATTAACAATTATTATCTGACACTACCACAAAAATTAGTGCAGGAGGGGCACCAATAGCTCTGGAATAGCTGGGTGAAACAACTGTGAAGCGCAGCAAGCCTCTTCTCTTTTATACCATTACAGACCTGCCAACCCCTGATAAAGGAAAATCTGGAGACCCATGAAAAAAAATCTGGAGATTCTATAAAAAATAGTGAGATTCTATTTTTTTCCCGATCAAGATTAAACAAACCCCTTTTCCATCGAGGAAAGTCATTAACAGTTTATTTAAATGTTTTATTTGTGTTCCCTGTTGTAAGAAGATGCAGCTTTCTTTCTTCTATTGAAAAATCACCACCTCTTTTCGCCATGTTTATACGATTGCGATTGCTTTCCCACGCTGAACTTACAAAGACTACTGGGAAACTAGCCTCGTTCCCAGGTCCTACTCCCCTTTCAAAATGAAGGACAGACATGAAGAAAAATGATTACCGTATATACTTGCATATAAGCCGATCTCGCATATAAGCCTACCCCCAAATTTGAAAAAAAAAAAAAGCGTTTTAAATTTGGCATGAGATTTAGGAGCCTTGTCGTGAGACCGTGAGAAATGACAAAAAATCGTGAGACTCACGGCAGAACCGTGAGAGTTGGCAGGGCTGCCATTACTCCAAAACTGCTTTGGAGTGGGGGTCTCCAACCTTGGCACCTTTAAGACTTGTGGACTTCAACTCCCAGAGTTCCTCAGCCAGGATGAACTATGGGAGTTGAAGTCCACAAGTCTTAAAGTTGCCAAGGTTGGAGACCCCTGCTTTGGAGGAACAAAATGGACACCTGAGCTAATGCATTAGGAGAAGCTAATCAAAAATTCAAAGCACATAGTACCAGGTAAACAAAAGTCCATCAAACTGCATTTCTTTACAGTATTTGCTATGACATTAGGAGGAACTCATTGGTTTCCTTCAGCTACATTTTTCTTATTTTCCAAAGATGGGCAGAAAAGATAATGTAAGCTGTGGCCTTATGCAGCAACAAATTAGAACAGCTGCTCATTGGATTTCATTTAAAAAAACAATTTGTAATCATCACAGAGCAAATAACAGCTTTCCTTATTGCAAGAAATTATTTCAGAAGAATTGCTTTGCAGATCCCACAAAGAAATGGGAGTATGAACCATTTCCTTGATATTGAATGTGCTTTTGCTTCTGTTTCCATTTTGCCGGTGTTATTGCTTTGCCTAAATAAGCATTTCTTGTAACTTCCATGGCCTTAATTTAAAAGGCTGTTAGAGGAACTACTGTCCCTTCAAGGCAACTGGTAATTACAAGGAAACCACACTAGAAATTCAGACACTCCAGATCTATTGAAGGTAATTCATGGTGAATAGACTGGAGCAACTACTATGCATTTTATTATTGTAATTCTAAATTGCTGCTTTGCAGTTTCCTATCAGCGAGTCCCTTCAATCTATATTGTTTTAAGAACATGACTGGAGTAATGCCAGTTGTGGAAAAGTAATTATTTTATATATAGTATATATTACTGTTTTCACAGCTCTTATTAAGATGGAAATCCAGAGCAGCAGAAGGATAAAGTTGGCTTCTTTCCCTTCACCTGGACTGAAATATATTTGATGTGGAACAGTGGCTACTGTATATTTATTAATGTCGTTATTTCTAAGTGCTGATATAAAGCCTTCATACTGGAGTGCTTGTTCTCCAAAGAGGTCCTGGATTCAAAGTCCTTTCTGAAGTCCTGGAGAGCCATTCCTCATTAGTATGCTTACACCACTAGATGGAATCAAGCTCCATAGAACTTTGTTCTTGCAAGATGACACGAACACACCCCATTGGAAAGCCCTTCACCCAACTGGTTTTTCAGATCTGCTTACTCTGAAGACATTTTGTGCAGATTCTCTTTCAGGTTTCAGATGCTAATTGACCATCTGTGACCACCAATATGAGGCACCCCAATTATCTTGCTGAATGGCTTGTGCCTCTTCATATACTTCTATACAAAAGGGTAACTTTATTTTTAAACCTGTACGGTCTTTATAACCAGTGGGAGGTTATCCTTTCTGGTCATCCTAAGGCGCTCCCATCTGCTTCAGTTGCTTTAGTTTTAGGCCACAATTTCAATTAAATGATTTTAATTTAAGAATGCTCACCAATATTTTTCCTACAAGCTGAGGGAGGTACTCAGGTCAACCAATTAAAATGCACTTACATCTTCTACAAAGTTTTGCAATTATAATTAAATAAAAAGTTTTCTTAAAAATCTATTTTCTGAACTAATGTCACTTGTAATTTTTTTTCCAACAAGCAACTGAACTTCAGTGTATAACTTCTAGCTATCAGGCTACATAAATTGCAAAAGTTGCACTTCACAAATGCTTTTCTCCAATTAGGAATGCCTTAGAAAATCCTCTGTTTTCCTCCATTCCAGTAGTGGGATTCAGCCAGTTCACACCAGTTCAGACAAACCGTAATTGCTAAATTACACCATCACCCCACACTATCAAAGTTTCATCCTGGGCACTGCACTGAGCTGCAATGGAGAAACAGGAAATGGAGTGGCCATTGCAAAGGAAGGAGAAGGCTATTTCTCCTCTTTCTTCTCCCTGCTCCTCCTCCTTCCCTCATGTCAACCCCTCCATTTCCCGTTTCTCACAATGCCTAAGATCCACTTTGATAGTGTGTGTATGTGTGTGTGAGGATTGTAATTTAACAACCGGTTCGTCCAGGCTCAGGTTGGCCATCACAAGAGACTCATCCCGCATGTGCAGCGGAGCTAGAAGATGGGGATGGGCCACACCTCCCATGCCCGCCAACCTGACCCCGGGCAAACCAGTTGTTAAATTATTTGAATCCTACCACTGCCCATTCCAATACCCAAGTATAAAAAAATTAGCTCTCTGGGTCTTGTGAAGGCCCTCCGTTGTTCCTATGAAGATTTGACCTCCATCAGCATTGGTACTTTTTTTCACAACCCTCCTTTTCTCGCATCTGCTCTATTCTACAGTATTGAGGAGGAATATTTTTTTCCAAGATCAGCATTAGAGATAACTTGGCTCAAACCAAATGCTTTCCAGATGGTGTGCTTTGCTTACATAAATCAACTTAAGAGCTGCTGAAATTTTTTTTCTAAAGTTTTCCTGGATGCAAGTAAGGAAGCAATCACCATGGATGCTTCAGAATAAGGCACTAGAACTGTGTTTTGCATCTGGTAATCTGTACTTTGTTTAGTGAACATAAAGGTATATATAAAATTGTGACTAGTAGATGTATACAAGGATGTATGCACAACAGGTTAGCTCCAAATAAAAATAATTTGAAGTTAAAAAGTAATATTATTAATAAAAATAATATTTTAATGATGCAGTTGTGATCTTTTTTTCTTCTAGGTATGCATAGGGAAGCTGAACTGAATTGAAATACTACCGTACTAAGGGGATCTAGAGATCCTTAATTATCCCCACAATGAAGTTCCGTTTCATTTAAATTAGGCAAACAAATGTTCAGCCTGGAGGATGTGGCCCACCAGCACCTTGAATAGCCCACAAAGCCCCCAAGAATGAATTGAAAAATTGACCCTCTTTTTTGTATTTTTGGTAAGATTGAAGGTTTAACTGGTAAAGTGGATCTTCTAAGCCTTTCAGATGTTTAAGGCATCCATTTCAACCCTTGGAATTCCTGGAATTCAACCCTGGTTCTGTCTGCTTTTGGAGTGTGTCCCCTGACTTATCATGCATAGCTTGTGTGATCTCAAGCCAATCTAAATTGTTCACATTGCTTAAATGGATTACTCTTTGGCAAAATCAAGGACAGATGAGAGGAGTCTAGTCTTGGATCACTGGCCTAAGCCTCTTCAGTGTCATGCAGAGATATAAACAGAAAGGGTGAAATATGCCAAGATATCATCCACAATGCATGGTCAAAGCCTTGCCTCTTTTTGCCATGTATTGGGTAGAGTGCTTGATCATTCTGTCATGGCACCATCTTGAATTTTTATATTCCCCCACTTCTGATGTACCTGGTCTTGTGGAACAGTTCTTTGAATAAGTATGGGTGTCCTTTAGCTCTTCTCTGGCTAGAGAGAGATGTTTCCCACCTAGGATACATAACTGTTAAGGAAAGGATAAAAAAGATACATAACTGTTAAGGAAAGGATAAAAAATAGGCACAAAGTCTTGGGGGTGAACCCTACTCACCTTTCCAAATATTCAACATACATATGAACATCCTTCACTGGTATCCATCTTTGCTCATAGGGAAAATAGAATGGGCAATTGTCCTTGATCAGAACTGAAAAGGTGCACTTATTACATTAACTGTAAGGATCTTTCTTCTGAAATATACAGTAGGATCAAGGATTCTTGTATGCTTTACAAAATTGCAGAGACAAGGTTAGAAATTGTTATGCTTGAATAGGGTTTCCAATTAATGTAATATATAATGCACAAAGCAATGAATATGCAACATTCATAAAAGTATACATACTTTTAACTCTAACATTGTAATTGTTTATATAGTGTTTTATATTTCAATGTTTTATTAGTCCATCTTTGAGAGAAATGTGTAGTTCAGAAATGTGAAATACAAATAAATATCAAAGTAAAACACAGGAGCTGATAAAAGTTGTTGTATGTTATACTATATAAACCTGTCAAGTTAGAAAGCAAATTTGGTTTATAAATTCCTAGAAAGTTACATACTCTGCTTATTTCTCTGCTCTTATTGTATCTGTAATCCTGCTCTAGGTATCTTTGTCCCTCTTGAGTAAGGAGAGACTGGGGAATCACTGAAGACTATAAGACATGGGAGTATCACATTGCCGTCACATAACATTTTGTGATGTTTTTTCCATCTGCGGAGCTGGGGTAGGCATGGCCTACATGTGCCACCAGTTTGACACCCCTGCTATAAGGGCTATAAGGATTATACTAGTCTTGCTATAAGGGCTATTCTAGGCACCTATTGGACAATAGTAATTTGGTTTGCTTGGAATTGATCATGGCTATGCAGCTCCGATGGAGTGGATTGAGTTATAGTTTTCCTTGATTATAACAGAGAAGAATGTTTCTTTGAGTAAGGGGATGTTCTAGCTTCTTTGAAAGAAGGAGTTAATCAACTCTTTGAAAAGAGTTGGATCACTGCTAGATTCAACAGAACTGAACAATTTTGTTTAGGTCTCTATAAAAAAATCAAGATTATTGAGTAGGTGAATGTCTATGGAGATTCTCAGCCACCCAAGTCATGGTTGTGTTGGGCTCCATATTCAACTATGCCCGCCAGTGATAAAATAATAAAAGACGTTAATTGTGGATCCCTCCCACCAGCGACAAAGTGGATGTGGAATGGGGATTCCCTATGACGCTGCCTTGCACTGCTACCTGGGAGTGGGAGGCTGAATGGAATTCCCACATGATGTGGCTGGGGCGCTCCACTGTACAAGGCTTTTTAGCATGGGGAGGGGGGATTAGTGCGGGGAAGGGGGACTTATACACCAGGTGTTACGNGGCGCTCCACTGTACAAGGCTTTAGCGTGGGGAGGGGGGATTAGTGCGGGGAAGGGGGACTTATACACCAGGTGTTACGGGGTGTTCAGGGAAGTAAAGGGGATCAGTGATAGGGAGGATGCAGAGCGTTTGAGGCTATGGCATGGGAGTAACTAATTAGCCATATTAGGAAATGTTGAATACATAGGGCAGTCTACAGGAGGTAGCTGCAATTAGATGGGTGGGTTTATGCTATAAAGAGTGCTGGAAGGCAAATGCTCCCAGCACTAACCCAGATTGGAATTCAAGCCATTATCACCAGATGGGATGTGTGTTATTTCTACAAATAAATGACTGCATACCTCAGTGTTCGTTGGTTTGTATCTTGGGAATATGAAGATCCGAAAGACTGGCTAACAGATTATCCCAAAGGTGCTTTTTCAAGAGGCAACTGGACTTCCTTGGTTTTTCCTTGAAGACATTTTGCTTCTCATCCAAGAAACTCCTTCAGTTCTGAAGCTTCTTGGATGAGATCTGAAGAAGCTGCTTTGATGAGAAATGAAATGTCTTCAGAGAAAAACAAAGTCCAGTTGCCTTTTGAAAAGGCACCTTTGGGATGTTGAGTAGGTGCTAGGTTTGCAGCTCCAAAAGGCTTTCAGGCTGAGTTATCGTGCTAAGACAGCATTGACCATACCTATAGATGACCTCTGGCATCTTTGGACAGGAGTGGTGTATCTGTCATCACTCTTTTAGGCTTTCAATACTGTCAGTCATGGTATCCTTCTAAGCTTTAGTGATTGGAAGTGAGAGGGCCACAGTTTTACAGTGGTTGTTTTCCTTCCTCTGAGGAAGTTTAAGACAGCATTGAAAGGTAGGTGATATCTAGCTCTAAAACCCTTTATTTTGTGTGTATTTCAGACTTGATTCTCTTCCTAACTTCTGTTTAATATCGACATGAAGCTGCTAGGTGAGATCATTCATCAACAGAAGGTTAAGCATAAGCAGAGTGCTGATAATACTCAGTTTTACATCTTTGCTCCAGACTATACCAGTGATGCTGTCAAGGTTCATTTTCAGTGATTTAGGGCTGTGAGGATGTAGATGAAAAAGAGCAAGCTTGGACTTAACTCTGTTAAGACTGAAGATTTAGGGAGGCAGATCTGGAAATGTTCCATCATTCATTTTGAATGGGATAGCAGTCCTCTGGAGCTGGTGGGAAACTTGGGAGCTCACCTGGAGACATAGTTTTGATTATAGAAGCTGGTGGCAGTTGTAGCACAAAAGGCCTTTGTGCAAATTTATATTTTGCACTAGATCAATTTCTTGCAGTCACTCAGGTCATAATCATTTCTTGGCTGGACTACTGCAACGTGCTCTTCATAGGGCTGCCTTTAAAATGCATTTGGAAGCTGCACTCGATCTATAATACAACAGCACAATATCTCATAAACCATCACCATCCCTGCTACAAGAACCTTCCAGTAAGATTCTGTGGGTGCAATGCCAGGTGCAATTGTCATCTTTAGAGTTCTGCATGAGGTAGGACTAGCTTACTTGCAGGATTATCTATCTATATTTATATATCTCATCATCTCTGCACATTTGTTGGATAGGAAACAACAGGCTGGGTCTCTTGTGTAAAATAAGGTCATTTAGTGGGGCCCAGGAAAGGTGTCTTCTGTTGGAATAAATATCCTTTTGGGTTCTGTTCCACGTGAGGAAAAAGACACTGGAATTGTGGAAGTTGCTTGGAAAGAAAGTTTAATGGTGGACAGGACCACATGGCTGGGTGAAGAAAAAAGTGATCGCCTCCTTCAAGATGTTGGGTGAAGAAAGAAAAGGGCTGAGATGCTGAAAGTGTCTGAGTTTTATGTCTTCTGTTGAGCCCCACCTTAGCTGTGATGCCTGTGTAGTATCTTAATGATTTTGTCTGTAGTACCTCTTGTGTAGGGCAGGACAGCTGTTCCATAGGTCTGTTGATCTTCTAGGAGAATCAACACCACAAGCCAGGCAAACACCTGGGCACAAACAGACTCCCTCTGATACCTCCAGCTCAAACACACCCCAACCAGGCACCCAGATGAAACCTAGCTTCCTAATAGATGACAGCCGTCCTTTCACGCGAAGACAAGCTGCACTGAAAGCCTCCAACACAGGAACACAGTGTTGCCAGCCAATCAAAGCCACAAAACAGACAGAAGAAACCAGAAACACCAATCAAACAAATTCCAAGAACAATAAACACAGACGCAAGACTCCCAACCAATCAGGATGTAAAAAAAGCCATCCTGGGACAGCAGTAGGCTAGCCTCAAATTTAAAACTAACGGCTGTGATAGCCTGACCCACATACGAACTCAAATACAGAAGCCTGATGATGGCAGATGAGATTCTGCTGAAACGTTGCTACAACTTTAAAAGCACTACAATGACGTGGGATAATACCGAAGAAGCTGAACAGCACACATGTAAATACCCGTGAAAATTTAAAAACACAACACACACAACCACACACACACACACACCACACACACACACACACACACATATATATATATATATATATATATATATATATATATATTATATATTATATATATATATATATATATATGTTTGTTTGTTTTTAAGCTCTCGCGGGTACTTACATTTGTGCTGTTTAGCTTCCTTCGGGTATTACCCACGTCATTGTAGTTCTGTTAAAGTTGTAGCTCATTGTAGTTCTTTAAAGTTGTAGCAACGTTGCTACAACTTAACAGAACTACAATGAGCTACAACTTTAACAGAACTACAATGACGTGGATAATACCCGAAGGAAGCTAAACAGCACAATATATATATATATATATATATATATATATATTATATATATATTAATATATATATATATATATATATATATATATATATATGTTGTGTGTGGTGTGTTATGTGTGTGTGTGTGTGTGTGTTGTGTCTGTGTGTGTGTGTGTGTTGTGGTGTGTGTTCTGTGTCTGTGTGTCGTGTGTCTGTGTGTGTGTGTCTGTTCTGTGTGTGTGCTGTGTGTCTGTGTGTGTGTGTGTGTGTTTTTAAGCTTTCGCGGGTACTTACATGTGTGCTGTTCAGCTTCCTTCGGGTATTATCCGCACGTCATTGTAGTACTGTTAAAGTTGTAGCAACGTTTCAGCAGAATCTCATCTGCCATCATCAGGCTTCTGTATGGATATACCCGAAGAAGCTACAACAGCACAAATGTAAGGTACCCGCGAGAGCTTAAAAAACAAACATATATATTTAGTAATAATATATCCAATGCGTGGGATAATACCCAAAGGAAGCTGAACAGCACATATATATATATATATAGTTATATAATATTTACATAAATATTTACATACAAGCCATGCCCAGCCAGTCACATGATCACCAAGCCACACCCCACAAATTAGGCCTAGTCGATTTTCCCATAGAACCAGTTGTTTAAGAAATTTGAATCCCACCCCTGAATTGGCTGTCAGACGCCCAGGGGTAGCAATCTTAGCTAATTTGTAGGCTTTGTCTGAGTGTTGCCAATGTAATTTCCCGGCCCATGTGGTGAGATGGTTACCTTTGTTATTAACATACTCTGGCCAGGCCTATAATGGCTCACAGGCAAAGGTGGAAGGCTGAGTTTCTGCCTCTCTTGAGTTTCTGCTTCTCCATTTAGGGAAATATTCTGCCTTTTAATATATCCTACAAATATTTCATTTTTTTCTAGGAGGGGAGTGGGTGCTAACTTTCCTGACTTACTTTGTGGCAGCAGCTACCCTATGGATAATCTGCCCCCCCCTTTTTTTGGCTTTCTGGATGACCTTGATGAGCACTGATATTTTAGTGCGGGTGCGGAAACAGGATGCTAAACCCATATAGAATTAATATGTGTTGTGTATTTATAGTGGCTTGCTCATTTCAATTGGTAATGTATCAATTTTTTTTAAAAACAACATCTTTTGGTCTCTGTTACTTTGTTCGCTATCTAGAGTTTAAGATGGCAGCATATAAATTTGCATAAATAAATAAGATGCAAAAAATTGCTCCATAAAAACCATCTCAAGTGGCAAAGTTTGATTTACCACCATATCTCTTGCACAATGGTTTCCTCTCCCCAACCGGGAAAATATATAGCTAGTGTTTCATATTTTTAAATGCACCCCAAATATATTTAAAAGGAAGAGGAAAACATCATGGGGGGGGGGGGGGGGGTCTGCTCCTCCCATCTCCTGGAAGGTTTTGGCTAGTCCTGTAAAGCAGCTGTATCCTCTGGACCAGGGGTCTCCAACCTTGGCAACTTTAAGACTTGTGGACTTCAACTCCCAGAATTCCTCAGCCAGCTTTACTTAGTGGTACCTAGCTTTTGCTGGCTGAGGAATTCTGGGAGTTGAAGTCCACAAGTCTTAAAGTCGCCAAGGTTGGAGACCCCTGCTATGGACAGTGAATGAACTGGGACTTTAATTAGGCACCAAGACTGCTAGTCTCTCCCTTGTTTTATCTGTAAAGCCACAAAACGAGTAAAGAGCTTTCTGCTATGACCACAGTTAGATTCTTATTTCCTGCTTCTGTCTTAATTTGGCAGCCAATTCCTGCTAGATACTGAATGATACAACCAATTCCCGGTCTTTCCATTGCTACACAGCTATTTCCTGGATTTATTCTCCCCAAAGCAGTTTAAGCAGTACCAGAAAAGGAATTTTAACTGAATTCCACTTTTATCTCAGTTTTAACTTTGTTCTTTATTCTTTATCATCTGCGTTTTTATCCATATGTTCCTATTGCATTATTATTGTTCTATATGTAAATGGTTGACTCCTAGATTACAGTTCTGATTGGTCCAGTAAAGTAAGAAGTGGATTGATTCACTAGGAACCAATCCAAAGAGCTGCTGAAAGGCG
>BHFT01004709.1:0-29461 GCA_004320025.1 Laticauda laticaudata
CACCACAGAAGCCACCACTGCCCAGGAGCACTCATCAAAGCCCAGCACCAGAAAGCGAGCACCAACAGCAGAAGCCACCAGCAGAAGCAAGTCAGGGAACAGGGGCAGAGGGTGCCCTGTTTCCTCTTGCCAGGATGGAGCAAGTTGCTGGATGGGTCGCTTCCTCCCCAGTGTGGGTGCTGGCTGGCAGGAAGGCTGGCAGGAGGCTGGCAGCACCAAAGGCTGGCAGAACGGCAGGAAGCTGGCAGGAATGCTGGACAGGCAGCAGGGAGCTGGCCAGAGCTTGGACGGGAGGCTGGCCAGAAGCTGCAGCTACAGCTTACAGAGGCAGCAGGCAAGGTGCATGCAAGATCTCGAGTATCCGCCACACTCTTCCCCTCCGAATGCTGGCCACATGCACTGCTTCCCTTTAATATCCGCGGGGCTTAAACGCAATCACCCCTGCATTCGCAATTAAGCTCGCATCCCCGTTTGGCTCCGCTCGTGCATGCCTCTTCATCCGCCGCGTCCGCTGTGCATCGCCGCTTATCCGTCCACTTCCGCTTCGAGCCGCCCCGAAGCCTACGGAATCCATCCGCTCCCTAGTCACGCTTCCATCTGCTACCCTTCCGTTCTGCATCCGCTCCAGAACCGCCCTGCGTTCCTCCTCCGCGTCCATTCCTTGCCCATGTTATCCGCTCCGTTATGCAAATTTTTGCCCTTTTGAGAGCGGATAACAACACAATGGAACATTTTGCTCGTCGTTGTCTCTTTTTACTAACGTTTGCATTCCTGTTGGCAGTGTGACCTGTGCCTATAGTACAACCATGGAAGTAGCCGCCCACGGTCAGTGACTGACATTTGGACACTTGGCAAATGGCCCCATATTTATAGATGATCAAGTGTCCAATGGCCATCTGCAAACCGACACTAGCAAAGTCAAATGGGAACTAGAGAACACGTACAACTGTGTTTACTTCAACGTCACAACCGCTATACAATTTCACACATTATATCTGTGGTCAAAAAGTTTAAATGTCCCAAGCTCACTCGATTCAGGGTCCTTCAACCCTTGCAACTTTAAGACTTGTGACTTCACCGGAGTTAAGTCCAGAAGTCCTTAAATTGCCAGGTTGGAAAACCCCTGCACAGACAGTGGTCAGGATTACGGCAGTACCCAATGAATATCATGAAGCCTCAAGCCACTATCTCCCAAAAACTAAAGAGATTATTCATGGAGAGACGCTATCCGATTCTACGCCTCCACACTCCACCTGGGCATAGCAACTCCTGAGAGAACGTAATTCACGTCAATAAAATAATCAAGAGTTGAAGGACCTTTGTAGTCATACAAGTCACCCCCATGCAATGCACGAGGAGACCCCTACAACCATTTCTGACAAATGCATCCAACTCTTCTGAATAGTTCTCAATGATGGCCTTCGCACAATTTCCGAGGGGCAAGCGTTTCATTGGGTTGTTGTTCTCACTTGTCAGAAAGTTTCTCCTTATTCACCAGGTTAAATCTCTCCTGTTCAAGTTTCCGATCCATATTCCTTGTCGGCACTACAGATGCTTTAGAAAAGCTACCCTTCCTCCCTGTGCCATAGTCCCTAACATATTGGAAATGCTACGTTCTCCCCTGCCTTCTACTTACAGACTATGCCAACATCTCCAAGGTTCTTGCACTGTTTATGCTTCTCCAGTCCCTAAGACATCCGGTCTCTTCTCTGCACTTTTTCTAGCAGTCTCAACATATTTTTTTATAAATCTCGGTGACCGAAAATGATGCAATTCTAATGTGTGTTTACTATGCTATATAGAGTGGTTCATACTTCCCTTATCTGATTTTCCTCTGTAAACAATTTAGATGCATTAGTTTTTCTATGCTATGCTGAGCATGCACTGCTGGTCTCATAAATTAGCTGCTATATCACACTAGGACTCCAACATTACTGCGCTATTTTATGCCATTGTACGCCTTGTGCACCATCCTAAGATATGTATTTTGGGTTTTTTACTTGCCTCAAGATGTAGGACTTTCACTTTTCTACATTGAATTTCACTTGTAGATAGGCGGTCATGTTCTAGTCTGCCAAATCCATCTGATCTGAGCCTATCTGGTTGTAGCTATCCCTGCCATCTTAGTCTCATCTGCAAATTTGGAGGTCCCCTTCTATCTCTCTCTAATCGTAAAGAAGATATGAAGAGTACTGTCCTAAGACGCGACACTTGTGGCACCAACCACTTGCTATCCCTCCAGGTAAGACTTAGACGACCATTGAAGGACTACTCGCTTCGAGTCAGGTTGCCACCCAGTGCAAACTATCTCTAGTAGTGTGACTGATCTATTCCACATTTTTCTAGCTAGAGATAATGTTCTTTGCTACTTTGATTGAATGCTTTGTGAAATCATAAATCCTGAAATATCGTTATGCTCCACAGTATTTCTGGTCTACTAATTTAGTTACTGTGTTTGAAGAATGAAAATAGATCGTTTGCATATCTGTTAAACAAACCCATGCTATAGCTAGTTTCTATTTATTATGTCAGTGTTGCAATCTGTTTTAGTTATCTTTTCCCAGTATCTTCTTAGTATTGATGTAGTGATTTCTATTTGTTCTGGGCTGTTTTTTTTCCCTCAGTTCTTTTCCCAGTCCCTCTGTCAGTTCCCCGTGCCACCAGGATTTCCACCATATACCTCCAGTGATATGATTGCCAGTGTTCTTGAGATACCTCTGACAGCTCCTTATCAAAACCTCGCGATGTAATCCACTCAGGCCCCAAGTGATTGTTTCATCAAGATTAGACAGTATTGCTTACTATTCTTGTTTGCTTATTTTAACCTTCTTTACTTTATCTGCTCTTCCTTTACTACCAGTTTATGTTTGGTTGAAGTCTATGTTCTTTACGTGAAGACTATGCCAAAAATGCAGTTCTGCTTTCTCATCTTTGCCCTGTTACTTACTCCTGCCGTCTTCTCTCTTTAGGTGACTCCAAAGTTTCCTGATTTTTTTCTTGTTACTTTATATATATTAATATTATGTTGATATCTAATCTCTTACAAAATACAGTTGACAGTATACAATAAATAATAGTTTTGAAGCACATGAGATATGATACTACCAGAAAAAAAAACTAATAGGACAGAAACATAAGGCACAATTGTTCGCTAGCACCGCCCTCTACAATATTCTTAGGAACGTGGAGAATCAATAACAGACAGCTCAAGTGTTAAGAGTTTTTTGGGGTTTGGGGAAAACCAACAGAGTCAGGTATTCAGGTCAACATTGCGCTCTCAATTTGGTGCAGTTAACCTTGAGTTGTTCTATTTGTGCTCTGTATAGTTGATGATCTAAATTGAATACTTCATTGCAGCATAGAAGCATTGGGCAAATGTATGACTTTATAACCAATTATATGACACAGAGCGGCGTAGATCTAGATTTTCTAATCTAGATTTTAAGTCTGGCCATAATATTCGCTCAATGAGTAGAGGAGCGAAATTCTACTTGTGAAATATTTCTGAGTATTTCAGTTGTGTTTATATCTATACAGTGAATGAGTTAACAGACCATATATTCAAAAGTAAGTCTACAAATATGTTTGTTGCTCGAGATTAATAGTTATATTACCAGAGAAAACTATGTAGGAATTAGATTAAACATTTCCTTAATGCCTTTTTGGCGTATGTAGCTTACACTGGCTTCACACTTAAGACATTGAGATGATGCTCCGAGATCCTTGACAATTTGATCCTCAACAAGGGTCTGACTATTTTAGCTGTACTTTATTTCTCGATATTTTTTCTGCCAATATTATGTAAGACAGAGCATATTATTTGTTGAAAATTGAAGTTGCCATTGATTTACCATTCTGATACATAAGTTCCAAGGTCTTTTGTTGAATAAATAAAACAAAACAAACATATCAACAAACAAACAACACACAAGTAAATAAATAAACGTTGGGGATCAAATAAATAAATATGTGGAAATAATTTTTTTTGTATTCACTTTGACTTTTGTAACAAAGATCTTTGTTCGTTCTGACCTTCTATACGGACTATCCGTCTTTGCAATTCTGGCTATCTGCTGATTCTGCCTGTAGTTTGCCCTTCTTTCCATTTTTGTATCTTGTCCTTTTTTTCTATAATTGGCCCAAGAGATTCTTTTTCAGCCAATGCTGTTTCTTACTTGGATTTCTTATTTTTACTTTCTCAGAGGTATGTGCTGGTCTGGCTTCTATAGTCAACTTTTTAGAGTTCCCGCAAGATTCTTGATGGGCTTCTTCCCTTCACGGATTCATACCATCGAATCTTCCCACTATCTCAGTTATTGAAAGCAGCTCTTTTAAAATCCAAGACTTGGTATCCATTAGTCTTTGCTTTGTTTGTGATACTGAATTCTAGTTGACCATGGTTATCTCACGACAGTTTCCTGGCAGTTTCAACATCTTCTACTTTACTTCTTTGTTATGTAGAGAATTAATGCCAAGATATGGCTTCATTGGTTCGCCCTCTACCTTTGGAGAAGCAAATTGTCACTAGGTTGAGTATAAGTGAACTTATTTGATTATCTCACTTGTGCAAGAAATTAGTGTTTTCCATTTGATATCAGATAATTGAATCTCCCAACTATTTGTTTTTTCCTTGCATATGTTGTTATTGTCTGGCAAGAAAGTCACTATTTTTTTCTGTTGATTGGGGCCTATAAATATAACTATGGCCATGTCCATTCTTTTTTTCTTCTATATGACCCATATCCTTTCTAGAGGTTTCATCTTTGTTTAATGCATTTCTTTCAATCATATGCTTACATACAGTGCAACTCCACCTCTCTTGTTATAGCTCGGTTTTTGTTTTTTTATACTTTTGTATCCTCTCTAACAGTTATTTACATCATGGTTTCATCCCACCAAGTTCTGTCATTCAAACTATATCATACTTTACCTTAGTGTTTCGTACCGTTCGACGTGCACCCCTCTTGTCCCGCAGACATTTGTGCATGTTTAGTATAGGCACTGAATCTATGTCTACACTGTGTTCTACGTCTCCATAGACCTGTGTGGCTGCCTGCCCTACTATTCTTGCCATCCGTTGATTTAATGCAACGTAATACACTCATCATAAATGCTTGGTTGTGCATCAAATGTTGATAATCTTACCTGCCACACAACATCTATTTGCATAGCACTGGTACCTTAATTAGTTTAGGTTGCGGACAGAAATGTTCATGAATCATAAATTCTCTTGTCCCCACTGTAGCTTAAATATTATTCAAGGAAATCTGTAAGTTTAATGCAAGAACTCAGTCCCTTTCTTTGATGATGCAAACCTCTCTTTGTACAACTTTTCACTTGGACAGCTGCAGCACATATGACTAATAAAAGACAAACCTTCCCCTTTTACACCACCTCTTTAGCCACACATTAAACTCTCGCTACACTGCTGCCTTTCCCTTTTCGTTCCTTGATTACTGGTTAGAACATACTGAAAAGATACAGCCTCAGCCATATCTAAGATCATACCCAAACTACTGGAATTCTTTCTGAATCAGAAAGTACATCCTCTTCTGTCTATGATTCTATTTGTACCAAGGTGTAAATAGCTCAACATCACAGCCCTTCTGCATCTTGAACTATCTATTTAGAAGTACACCTTCGTCTCTGTGGCAGTAGGCACCTGTAGACAGTCTGACCTCTTCAAACCTCAGTATCCTTCCTAAATACACATCCCTTACAATTGGTCCCCAACCAGAAGGGCTTCTGCTTTTTGATGCCTGACGTCTTTGTTGACTGGTTTACGTAAATACCTGATTCCACACTTCTCCTTTCCAAAGTAAGTTCTTCTCCACGAACCACATGATCCCAGCTTACCTGAGTTACATTATCACAGCTACCTTGACCTTCACTTTAGTGTCCTCATTAAGGTCAGCAAGGCGCATGTGTACTCGTTAGCGGTCGGACACAGCAAAGCTCTTGTTATGGTCCACAGCATCTTACCGCGCCCCAGATTCCATATGGTTTGTCCTTCATACTGCCCGTATCCTTTAGGTCTTTGTGGTGGGCTCTGGTAGCATGCAGCCTCAAAAGATGGCTGACTGGCCACACGTAATTTCTCCTTGGAGAGCCATCAGATTAAGAGATTGTAGATAAGTTAATCTTGTCCATGTAGACTGGTAAGTTTTCTACAAAGAAGTCAGGTGTCCAAGTTTGAAAAGAGTCAACTGTGAAAGACAGCTGTAACACAATGAACATAACCCGGATCATATTTTGAAATAAACGTAAAATCACATATCAAAAACAAGCACACTTACCCTAAATGTATTATGTTATTCTTGGTTTATGTCATATGATTTGGTTTGCCGTAGGACACTCTGAGGCCACTATCGTTCTCCTTTTACTCACCCTCTGCTCTCCTCCACTAACAGTCCAGCAGCTCCTCCCACAACCTCTGGGAATTTGAAATGCAATGGAAGCAATTCAAACTGCCTCTCTCCTTTTTACTCATCCTCTGCTTCCTTCACAAGCAGCCAGCAGCTCCTCCCACAATCTCTAGGAATTTGAATCTCAGAATTTCCACCTTCACCTGCAAAAATACAGCACTGTAATACCAGTGGATTGGATGTAGCCAGACTGGATGTAGCCACAAATGCTAGCTTCTTTCCTTGAACCAAAAAACCCCCCACAGGGCAATGTTGCCTAGCTGGAAGCTGCTTTCATCATCATTTAAGGACCTGATAAGCAGGGGTGGGATTCAAATTTTCTAACAACTGGTTCTGTGGGCGTGGCTTAGTTGGTGGGAGTGCTTTAGTGGTCATGTTATTGGCTGGGTGTGGTCAACTCAATATCACTCACATCGAGGTACGCATCTCCTCTCCTGGCCTCTCATGACTGTGGGGATGCTGCAACAATCATAAGTGTGAAAAATGGTCATAAGTCACTTTTTTCAGTGCCATTGTAACTTTGAATGGTCACTCCACACAAGCAAAGTACCAGCAAAGGAGGGGAAAAAAACTCCAGATAAGTTCCTCAGACAGGAAGTCTAGTCCTGCCAAAAATGTAATAAGGGTTAACAGAGAGGTAGTTTCTGTAAGCAACACCAGAATGTTTCCTTCCTGCCTTCCTTCCAGGATTAGGCCAATAATTTCTTCTAACATCCAGTTCTCCAAACTGCTTGGAATGTTAACAACCGGTTCTAGTGAATAGGTGCGAACTGGTAGAATCCCACCCCTGCTGATAATCCCTTGCGGGGTGGAGACCGGGCAACTGAATGCAGCTAGCAGAGTGTTTACTGGCTGGATGCTCTTCCTGTCACCAAACTGGAAGTTGCATCATGGAAATTCCTAGAAGTGGAAAGGGACAGGATCGGATGGGAAGTTTTGAACATTCTGTTGAAGTGTGATTAATCATATATATTGATGGGATATTTCTTGCAGGGTATGTAACCTGCTACAGTGTCTGGTACTTGTCTCTCAAGTGTCATTCATATATCTGTATCATGGTACTTGAGACAAGTATGGGTGCACTTTTTACGAAAATGGCATTGAATGTTTCTGCTTTTGTCTTGGCTATCTAATCCTCTGGGACTCTATCAGATGTCTCCTGTGACCCTCAAGCCACCTGCCTTGTCTTTGCAACTTCTGCATGCATCGCATACATCCATTAGCACATCGGAATGTTACCATTTCATTCATGCACATCCCTCCATCTAAAAAGCAATGGGGAGTTCTTTGTGTGCATTGAATATTAATGCACAGTTAATGTGGAGTGTCTTCAATTCAGTGTAAAGCGTGTGTGGTGTTTTTTTTTTTTTTAACTACATATATTCTGATATATCTATATTATCATTTGGCCATTTTCTTCCATGCATGTTTGAATGCATGAAACCTCACACAAAGGGTGGGGAGAACTCCTACCTGTAATTTTGTGGAGGTGCTTGTGTGTCAGAGGCAGAGCAGAATGAGAGCTCTGCTCCCCAAAGTTTGAAATATAAGCCTTTTGGCTTAACAGTTTGCCAGCTTTCATATCCTGCAGTAGTTGCCGATTTTAATATATATGAAAATCAGTAGTCTTGTATCTGTGCATATGTGCCTTTTGTAATATAATTTTGACAGATGGCAAGCTGGATAAATCTAGCTCGTCACTATATAAAATCTTGGCTTGGCTCACACTTTACCAAAACTTGTTTAAAAGGGTCTTTTCTCTCTCCCCCTCCCCCTCCCTATCTCTTTTTTGGAAGGCTGCTTTTGTAGGAGAGGGTTACATTCTTGTTTTATTTTTCGGCTCAATATATTTTGGTCCCTGGTGTTTTGTTAAGCAAAAAAATAAAGGGAATGGGGACTCTTCCTTTTGCATAAAACCATGGACTATGCTATTCTACATCTCCTCTTATTAAAAATAAATACATTTAGATGGAGCCTGTTTGCTCCATCTAAAATTCTGAGAACAATATCTGGTTGGAAGGGGAGGGGAAGCACAGGAAGCAGCTCCCTCTTTTTTCTCCCTCACTCCAGACAGGCTGCTCATTGAAAATGTAATACACTGCTGCCATGTCACAGGTCAGCTGGCAAATGGCAATCTGAATTTTAAAAGGAATATGAATAAAATTCTGTTTTATTTTGAAAATGAACTTTGTGCCCTCCATCATGAATCCAATATATGTCTTAATCTTCTATGCTCTTGAAGCCTGCGGCACCTGGCTGAGTCCTTTGACTCCTGAACCTAATAAGGAAATAGGTTGTTTTCTCATCCTAGTCTCATTTTTAGAAGGGCTGAAACAAACAGTCCCTATTTCAAATGTAATTGACAAAGCATAAAAACATGTGTGTTATATAATTTTGGGGTTCACAATGGAGCTCAGGGCCGGGGTATTTTATTTTAAAATTTGATTAAGATGTTATACTCTGGAAATAACACTGACAGGATTCAGAATCCAAATTTACCAACTGTTCAGTCTCATGTTTACCTTGGAAACATACAAGCCAAGCTGATAAGAAGATGAAACAGATAATAGTACACTCCATTTGGGACCAGTTTCATTTAACCTGAATATTTTTCGCAGCAGGATATTGACAGCTTTGTCACTGTGGTGATGAAAGAGAGTATTCAATAGGTTCTATATTATTGGTAAATTATAAATACCACAGGCTCCAATTCTGTAATGATTTTATATATATAATCATTTCTGTGGGCAATCAGGCTGGTATGGTTTGGCAATTCTTCAGTTTAATGAGGTATTTTAGGTTTTATTTTAACAGCCGATTGCTGTTTGGGCAGAAGCTTTTATTCTTCCTAAACTACTGTTTGCTATAAAGTAGTCTCATTGTCATAGTACAAATAGCAACGTGGGATACCAGTGTTGCTACTGTTTTTATTCTCATCTTGAGAAAAAAAAATCATTTTTAAATAAAGAAAATTTGATGGTATTCATGTGACCTGAGATATCAATGAGCATGTATTTGCTTAATTGTTATTATTTGATGGGTTTTTATTTGCTTTTTATTTCGTAATTTTTTTTTTAATTCTGCAATCAGTTGAGTAAGTAGTATTTACCAAGGCACAATCCAGCCCTTTGAAGCTGTATTGATTTCCTGCCCTATTTAGGCACTTCCCAGAGGGCTCTCATTGCCCAGCATGGAGAACAAATGCCTGGGTTCAATGGATTTTTGATCTGATCTAGTACAGCAATTCATTTTCTCTCTCTCTCCCTCTCCCCCCCCTCTCTCTCCCTCCCTCCNCCCCTCTCTCTCCCTCCCTCCCCCTCCCTCCCTCCCTCCATACTCTTTCATATCTATGAGAAACAAAATATGCAAAGCCTTGGCTTTGGCTATGGACATGGGAACAACTGGTTTGATACTTACACTTTCCTGTTTGGAGGTTTGCAAAGTTTATTATTTCATTTAAGAAATCTATTATTTCTGATTTGTGGCTAAAAATGCAACCTAGAGGGATTTACTGGCTGAATGAATTTTCAAGTGAGGCTTGCCATCTTTCTTCAGGGACAATTCCTTTCTAGCTGAGTTTAATGCAATAGAAGTTTCTGGAGTCATGATAAGTAGGGGGTAATTTTTTTCTACTTCTTCCACCCTCTGGTAGCCAAATTAGTGTGCCTTAATTCTTTGGAGTGGATTTTTACACGGGAGAGGAAACATGTTTACCTCAGTGTAATGTAGAAAGATTTTGGATCAGAGAGTAGACACCCTAGAAACTTTCAAGAATAACTTTTGTATTTGAGTCCCTCTGGTAACTATTGTTCAGACAGAGGCAGACTACTTTCTATAGTGGAAGCAGTACACAGCCACCACCCTTCTACTATAAATGATCTTGGCTTTATTGATTGTCTTCATTCCTTTCTAAAACCATTTAACTTGGTTATCATTACTAGGACTTGTATTAACAAAGCTGTGAGGATCCCAAAGGTATTTTTTTTTCCGCCAAAAGTCAAGTAGATTTCATTTTCCCCTCAAAGACGTTTCACTTCTCATTCAAGAAGCTTCTTCAGTTCTAAGTGAATGGCAGAGAATGGAAGGATTTATATTCCTTTCAGTCATCTGGTTGTTAGCACTCTCTCTGAGAGTTGTTGAGGTCACAGATTTATCAGTGAATACACACTACATGAATAGTGCAAATGGGTTTGAAACCTTCTTGGAACTACTGAAAGGACTGTATTGTTAACTGTAAGCTGTGTTGTAAACACTTCTCCTGTTTACAATACAGTCCTTTCAGCAGTTCCAAGAAGGTTCCACACCCATTTGCACTATTCAAGTCCTAATCAGTACAAATACCAGAATTCCAAATTCTTTTCTTGGTTACTTACTACCAGTTTAAGTTCAATGTGGTCAGTGTGTGTGGTCAGGCTAAGATATTTGTACTGAAATAGATGGCTTTATAAATCAATTTAATAAATGAATAGATAAATGATTAAATAAGTAAGCCATGTTGATCTTTCTTCAGCAAGGCCAATTGTTCCATAATGCATTGGACAATTTTAATGATGTTTTGTAACTAATTAATTCCAGACAGATGCTAAACTACATAGCCTGCACTTTCCTGGATCTTCACTTCTCCCAATCTCATTCTAACAGATATTCATTTCATATTTTTTGTTCTAGAAACTGATATTAACACATTATTTTTTATTAGATCAAACAGTTCATATTAACTTTTTAAAGCACTTTTGAAGGCATATTCTCTATATTCATTTTTTTGGGGATTTGTCAGTTATCTCTGTTGTAAAATGTTGACATTTTTAGTTTATGCCTACTGCAATGAAATTTAGCATAAAAAATCCACTCACCTCTGCAACCTCCACTTCCTCTTTTACTTTAAATGTCCCTCTTTCTCTCTAAGTACCCTCTCCATCTCTCTCTCTCTCTCCATTACTAACTTCCTCTTCTTCTTGCTGAAGAACACTCAACATTTTAAGGCAATACACAATATGCCTTGTGCTTTTCAGGAACTTAATTATGGATGTGAATTTGCTTTTTACTCCACAAGCAACCAAGGCTATATTTATTTATGTTCTGCAATTGTATGGCAGGAGTTATCTTGTCCATGATATTCAGCAGTTAAATGTCTTGTTCCATCTCAGGTTAGCAAAATCTATACATAGAATATGTCACACAGGGGCCAAGCCAACATGGAGCTTTAACAACATGGAATTGAATATCACCATTTGATTGCTACCATAAGTTTACCTGTTTGGTGGTGTATTCAGTGATAGAAAATACAAGGAGTCCTTAATTTATAAGTTTGCTTAGTGACTGTTCAAAGTTGCAATAGCACTGAAGAAAAGCTATTTATGACAATTTTTCACACTTACTACCATTGCCACATCCCCATTACAATGTCATCCAAATTGAGATGCCTGGCAAGTGACTCATATTTATGATATGCAGTGTCCCAGAGGCATGTGGTCACCTTTTGTGTCCCAGAGGCATGTGGTCACCTTTTATGACCTTCTGACAAAAAAAGTCAATGGGGAAGCCAGATTCACTTAATAATTGTGTTACTAACTTAAAAACTGAGGTGACTCACTTAACAACTGCAGCATGAAAGGTTGTCAAATGGGAAAGAAAGAAAGAGGGTTCCTTCTACCACATATGGTGGTCCTGTTTAGAAGCTCAGAAATATTGGCCTAAAATTAAACAATGGCTGCAAGAAATTCTTCAGGAACAAGTAGAATTGGAACCAGAACTATTTCTGTTCAGAATATTCAAAAAGAAATGTGGAAAAAATATAAAATATATTGTATTACACATCTTAACAGCTGCTAGAATAGCTTATGCTCAATGCTGGAAGCAAAACTGTATACCATCAGATGAAATGATTATTCAAAAAATAATGTCATGTGCTGAAATGGACAAAATGACCTTAATGGTACAAGAGCAAGAGGAGTCCAAATACTATAGAATTTAGGGGAAATGGTATAGTTGGATCAAATTAAGAAAGATAGAAAATGAATTAAAGATAAGCAACTTATAGATTAAATGTATATATTCGCACAAAATTGTATATATCTGTAAATATGCACAAAAGATCAAAATGTATGAGATGGATGTCACAAAATGGTTAACATCATGATATTTATTTTTTGTTTTATTTTTAAAATATACAGAAGTCTAATAAAATTTATTTTTTAAAAATGTATTACTTAGCAACAGAAATTTTGGGGTACATTGTGGTCATTTGGGGTTTGTGTGGTCATCTCTAAAAGTAATTATTATTATGCAGGAAGTATACAAATTATTATCAGCCAGGTTGGGAAAGCCTGGGGGTATAAAGACCAACAGCTGACCTGTATGCCAGTTCTGATGAGACAGCTTCTCCCTTGCATATGAGGACAGCAAAGTAATAACATGAACACTTAACATATAAGTGAGTATCTAACAACAAAAAGCACTACTCAGGTGATCTGGAGAACACAGACAAACCACCAAGTGGCCTCAAGAACTCTCTAAAAGAATGCAAATGAGCAGCTGTCAACAAGGAATATAAATCCTTCCAGTCCCCACCATCGAATCAGAGCTGAAGAAGCTTCTTGGATGAGAAGTGAAATGTCTTCTAACAAAAAAAAACCAAAAAAAACAACAACCAAGAAAGTCCAGTGGCCTCTTGAAAAAAGCAAGAGGGGAAGTGCTCATCTCCATTTTGTAGCCAAGGTTGCCAGCATTGTTGAAAGATGCTTCTGTAATCATGTGGCCATCCTAACTATACACTGAGGTGCATGGAAAAATGCTGTTATCTTCCCACCAAATGATACCGATTTACTACTCACGTTTGCATGCTTTCGAACTGCTAGGTGATTGCTGAGCTTGTCAGCTGGAAACTGACAATGGGTTTAAGTCCTATGTTCCATACGATGGAGTGAGCTCCTGTTACTTGCCTAACTCCTGCCCGTCTAGCAGTTCTAATAATAAATCCTGATGCAATTATTTGTATCTACCTATGTTAAAGCCAGGCTCACAATAGTGATTCTGTTGTTGTTTTAAACAAAATTATCTTGGAAAAATCATAGCTGTTCGCCAGTTGGTAATCAACTATTCAAAACATGCTTTGGTCACTTCAGTAAATTCGGTACAGGTCACAGGTGGTATTCAACAGGTTCTGACCAGTTCTGGAGAACCAGTGGCGGAAATTTTGAGTAGTTCGGAAAACTGGCAAATACCACTTCTGACTGCCCCTGCCCCCATCTATTCTCTGCCTCCCAAGTCCCAGCTGATTGGCTGGGTCTTCTTTTGTTACCCTGCACAGGAGAACAGAGCTGGAAAGCAGGTTAGTGGGGTTGAGATGAAATGGGGATTTTGCAGTAACCTTCCCCTGCCACGCCCACCAAGCCACACCCACAGAACCAGTCGTAAAAAAATGTGAATCCCACCACTGGTACAGGTGGTAACAAACCATGGTTCCCAGTGTTTATTCACCTACGCTGATATTAAAGACCATGCATCTGATTCTCACTATATGATACAAATGTATGACGCTGTCTTGAACACCAGCACTACCAGCAACTCACACAAAGTGTTTAAAATAAAGAATCTGTTAAAGGCAAAGATGGAGGCAAAAGAGTTCCCTGCTTTACTAAGAAAACAGAATTGTCCATGGATTTCAGTGGCAGCCTCTGCTTCTTTGTTCTCTTTCAGATGGTTCATCATCTTTGCTGAATATTATGGGGAAATAGTCGGTGAATTTCAAAGAGCCGAGCATCCCTCCCTTCCCCGAGAAATCTTAGTTTGCTGTTCTCTTGGACTAAGATTGCTCCTTTTGGGCCAGTTAATTAGAAACACAGAGAACTCTGAGAAACACAACAGCTTTCGCTCTCAGCCTGTACCCTCTGTGACAAATACACAACAGCTGTGGGGCCATGTTGCCAATTGCAATGTGGCTCCCTGAGGAATGGACCAGGAAAGAGAAAGAGCAACAGAGCAATGGCCAGTCCAACAGCAGGAATGTTCTAGGTCCCGAGGTCTCTGCACTCCATTTTCTACTGACTTTGTGACTGTTAGTAGCCTGCTTAGCTTCTGTCTAACAACTAAATAGCTATTATGTATTTTGAAAATGATATTCACTCCAGAGAATGGTTATTTTTTCCCATCCACCAAATGAGCCTGAACTGAATTCAAAATCTTTGTTTACCAATATGGAATATGTTCCTTCTCTCCCTTCCTCCAAGTATATATTCATTATTATTATTTAATCAGAATGGTTTTGTTGAACTTGATCCTTGTACCAGTTTCCTTTCTCACAGCTTCCTTTGGCTAATGAAACTTCTGCAAGAAAACAACCAAGCTCAGAGAGCATCAAAGGCCCCTCGTTTCAACCTTGAACTACAAATATTCTTCTTTATCGGAATCCTGTCTCTTGGTTTGAAAATATTATAGCTTATGTGTAACACAAGGCCTTTGGGGGGGAAATGCAGGTGTAAAGAAAAGGCACCAAGCCTAGCTGACTTGTTAGCATTGCAATTTCCATATTTTTATGTTGCTGAGTGTGCTGTGAGACACACCCCAGTGGATCTGACATCTGGACTCTATGGGTCAGCGCATCCTGGAATGGATGTTGTGGTCATCTGGTGCTGTTCAACTAGAAAAAGTGCCTAACACAATCATGCTTTAGCACTAGGAGCGGGAGAAAGGGAGAAAAATAGCTTATTTTAGGTGTCTCCAAGAGAACTACTTTTATTTGTCTTTCTGCTTATGCTGAAGGAAATAATTAACATTTTATTTTTATAATATTGCTTACCTCCGTAAAACAGCAGGAGTAGGAGAAAAGTTTGAAGGCTGTTCTAAAGTTGCAGAGTTGTGCCTAACACACTGGCATGTCATAGATATAAATAACTTAGTAACAGTGTATTGCATTTTTTTTATGTCCTGTTGATATTTTTGTTGAAATTTGTATTTTTTTTAAAAAAAGTCTGCAACTATAGTTTAGCAACAAGAAAGATATCTTTCTTTTACATTTCAGAATCAATTGTCTCAGCATGTTATGACCATATCAAGTGCACCCAGGTTTATGCTACTATAAGTTTTGCAACTGTAAAAAAGAAGCATGTTTATCGCTTATGCAACATAACGGCTTATATACTCCTCTGATAGGAAACGAGAAACCCATGGACATGAATGTAAATAAATTTCTTTATTTGAAATTAAGGGAGAATAGCAGAAGCCTTGAATCCATTTATTCCCAGTTAATCCTGGACTGCAAAACTGAAAAGGAACCTGATTTTTTTTTCAATTGTAGTGTATTTCAAATTAAATTATAGCAGTTATTTCTACATTTGCATCTCTGCATATAAAATAGTATTTTATGCCAATCTGTTTTCCAATTTATTTTTAAGAGGATGTACATCTCTTTTATGTGTAAACAGCCATCTTATTGGGAAGTGTATGCCGTCTTGTATTGTCTTCTTTGAGTTGTTTAGTTATCTGTTCAGTTGAAAATCTGCTAATAAGAAAGTAAATAAGGAAATATGCTGTTATTGTCTCATTGTTTGGCAGAGTTTGGTAGCTTTGTGTGGTTGTGGCGGAAAAAAACACAGTAAAGGAAAGAACTGATACATCTTTAATAATGCAAAAAAAAAACCAAAATAAAAACCACCCACCTTTTGTTATGTTGTCAAAATACATGCTACTGTCAACACTGTACCCATTGAAAGTTTCTTAGAATCTGGTGACATAGCAGTACTTTTCATCAATTAATGGTGGAGTTTCTTGGCAATTGCAAAATCAGCTTCTAAGAGTTCCATCAAACTTATGTATAGGTTTTATGAGCTTCTGCAGCACAAAGATATTTTCATGATGGCTTAGTTGAAAGTAATAGAGACAGTTGTTCATGCAACCAATAGAAATTAAACATTTCTGCTAATTTTTGCTACTGATGAATAATTCGTCTTCCCCAAAACAGAAATGGCCTTATCAATGTCCAAATATGTAGCATCAGTGTTTTGTAATGTTTGATTAGTCAGTCAGTTTCTTTCCTCCCTGCCTGCCAACTAATGGAAGTTGGGATGCAAAATGTCTTCTTCCCGCTAATGGAATATCCCTCAACTAAGTTTGGTAATATAGAAGTCTGAATTAACTTTTGTATTATTAAAATGATAAAAAACATCACCTTTGCAGCTACCTCTGTTTGATATACATACAGTCCTTTTTGATGAACTCAGTAAATAGAGGGATTAAAAACTCATGTGTTTTAGAAAGGACAAAAAAGTGGTGGTAACAATAGCAAAGACCTTAAAGCCCTGTCACACTGCCCAACGGATGCAAAACGTTTGTAAAAAGGACACAGCGGACGAGAAAAATGTTCCATCCGTGGTTATCCGCTCTCAAAGGTGGCAAAAATTTGCTAACCAGATGGACAACACGGAAAGGAACGGACGGGGGAGAGGACGCAGGAGCGGATGGAAAGCAGATGTGGA
Organism: Laticauda laticaudata; assembly: GCA_004320025.1. Lineage (NCBI taxonomy): Eukaryota > Metazoa > Chordata > Lepidosauria > Squamata > Elapidae > Laticauda > Laticauda laticaudata. Next base: position 16,898 of record BHFT01004709.1, read on the forward strand.
ACGGAAGCCTAGCGGATGAGAAGCGTTGATGGAGCGGATAGGTCCCCTCTTTGAAGTTTTTTCCGTTTTAATATGCTTTCTTGCCGTGCTTGCAATCCGCTTTCATCATTTTCTCCGTCCACATGCTACTAAACGCTGCCACGTTGTTCCGCGTCCGATTCCGCTCTTCTTTCCCCCCTGGCATTCGTTTTACCGCTTGGAACAGATCGAGTGCGCGGATATGCGCAATGTGACCTAGCAGATTATAGCGATGCGTAACGGGATGACAACGGATCAGAACGGTATGTCCCCCGTATGCCTAGTGGATGAGAAACGGACGCGGTGGATACATTTTGCGCTCAAAGTTTTGAGCAGGCTCAAACCTTTGACGCGAGATGAAATGTCAATAGATGGATGGTGATGGATAGAGAGGAGCAAAACGGAGCAGTGAGTACCAGAACGGAAGCCATCGCTGTTAACCAACAGAAAATGGGTAACGTTACTCCGGCTACGACACACCGATTCGCATCGCCCCAACAGATGGTAAGTGTTTTTCTCCGTTTTACATCCTCTTTCCATCCGTTGGTGCAGTGTGACAGGGGCTTTAACTCCGTATAACATTATAGTTTCACCAAGACCAAACAAATTGGAAGGGCAGTTTGTATTATGCATAACATATAGCAGTGCATGACAGATGTCATTTATATTCTGATGATTACTTCTACTTTTATGGCTGATGGAAATTTCATGGAAGAGTGATAAATAGTTTTTACATTATTACTGCTGTATATTTATATACAACATATCTAATGTATATGGCAGGGGGACAGGGATGTTAAAGTAAACCTTTTGAAGGGGCATTTATTCTGAGGATAACCTTGCAGAGGCTGTGGCTATAGACAGTGAACAGCCAAGTTGCTTTAGTCCAGTGATGTCAAACTCAAGGCCTGAGGACAGGATCTGGCTCATGGGGTTGCCCTGAAAACAGTGACGGACTGGCCCCGCGGTGCCTCTGCCAGCGAAAACAAGGCTCAGGAGGGCCGCATGTGGTTCAACAACATAGTTGATCCAGATGAAACCAAAGTACAGGTAATCCTTGACTTATGACCACAATTGAGCCCCAAATTTCTGTTGCTAAGTAAAACTTTTTAAAGTGAATTTTGCCCCATTTACAACATTTCTTGCCCCAGTTGTTAAGTGAATCATTGCAGTTGTTAAGTTAGTAACATGGTTGTGAATCTGAATCTGGTTTCTCCACTGATTTTGCTTGTCAGAAGGTTGCAGAGGTAGAAGCTGATCACACAACCTCATAGCACTGCAACCGTCATAACTATGAGTCAGTTGCCAAGCGTCTGAATTTTGATCATGTGATCATGGGGATGCTGCAAGGGTCGTAAGTGTGTAAAACATACATAACTCACTTTTTTTTAGTGCCATTGTAACTTTGAATGGTCAATAAATGAACTGTTGTAAGTTGCCTGTATTGTGTCCTAGAAAAGAATACTGTAGTGCTGTGATGGAGAACCTATGGCACACATGCCACAGGTGGCACGCAGAGCCATTTGTGTGGGCATGCGAGGCCCAGACAAACATACCTCACTGTGCATATGCGTGCCTCCCAACTGATTTTCGATCCATTTGAGGCCTTTTTCGACCTACCAGAGGCTTGAAGGAAGCATCTGTAGTCTTTAGAGGCCAAAAAACAGGCCCGTTTCATCACTTCACCACCAGAAATACTGGAAGTGACAAAACGGGCCCATTTTTCAGCCTCCAAAGGCTGCATACACTTCCCTCAAGCCTCTGGAAGGCTGAAAAAGGCCTCAAACGGGCCGAAAAATCAGCCGGAAGGTGCGTGCACGCACAGTGCAGGTAAGGGGGTGGCGGGGGATCACGTGCGCATGTGCAAGGGGCTTGGGGGAGCTGTGTGAATTGCCTTCTGGGTGCTGGCAGCGCGCACGCAATTTTGGGCAGAGGAGACCAAAAAGATTAGCCACTACTGCTGTAGTGTACTCTAACCACTTTCATTTGGAAAGGATAGTGTGGCATTGTTTTGGCATTTAGAGTTTGATCATCTCTTTCTCCTTCTCTCCGAAATAAATTATTTTGCCTATTTTTTTCTTCAATTGTTTTATAGTTGACAAATGATCAGTTCCTAATACACGACAGAAATTTACTTGGATTTTTCATATGAGAGTCTTATTTTCTAACAGAACCATAAAATTAACTACCACTTATACTATGGTGAAACATTTGCCCTACCTTTTCTGTTGTTACTTGCAGGTATTCATTTTGACATCAGCAGAAATGGCTTATCAGTGTTCACATGTTTTTTAGAAGCCATTTACCCAACAAAAGATCCAAGCCATATGAAGAACCTCGTACATTTTATTTGCACAGCCAACCTGTAAACCAAGCAAGCAGTGAGCTAAAAGGGGTAACCTCTACAGATGTGATTGAATGAGAAAATATATTAAGTTCACTCAGAGCCAAAGGTTCTGGGGACTGATCCAGCATCCTGAGTATATGCACGAGATGCTCCTAAGCAAGAATTCAAAGTCACCCTAAATTTCTTTAATGTGAGCTACTTATTGATTTGTATAAACATAGTTTAGAAAATAATAACATTTATCCACTTGATGGAGATCTCCTTTCCATAATCATTCTGGACCCAGTATAAAGGCAGTATTAAAAGAAGATGAAGAGAACATGCTATTGATCACATGTTTTTCTAGATTAGTGAAAGTTTGGCTGTGTTATAGGTTAGTTTCATTCAAACTGTGTATCTTGCTGTAATATTATGTCCATGAGCCTTGGGTGATCCATTCCATAGCATGACTTCTCCCCTTCAGTTTATATAGGACATTGGAAATTTTTGCTTCCACTTTTTAGTTTGCTATGGAGTGAAGCCAGACAAACAAAATTAGAGTATAATGAGGCTTATTTGCAAAGATTGTATACCTTTGTTTTTATGGTCAGTCTGAGGTTGACAGGGACCATGACAACTTGACACTGCCATAGTAGCTGGGTCTTTTGGCATTTTGGTCCCTAAAAAAACCCTAAAACATTTTTCAAATCTCCCTAAAATAATGAAAATAATACTCCCTATAATCAACATCCTAAGCATCCTTTAAAAAGGGGGATAGTAAAGTGAAGTTTGCCATCACTTAAATGGTTTTGGGAACTGGGAATCCCAGGCTAGATGGCCTCCAACAGGAGATGCTGTTTAGAGAAAGAAACCAACTATAGACACAGATTAATTATTCTTGGTCCTTGATGGTGAATCCATGGCACACGTGCTAGAGGTGCCAGAGAAGGCAGAGGGAGGAAAGAAACAGCCCACAGCGACAACCCACCACGAGGACATCGAAACCGGCGACGCAATGAGATGTCCATAAACTCTATTCAGATAGAAAATGGCGTGAAAGAGGAGGAATCAGCAGGATTTCAATGTGCAGGCTGGGGAGGCAATCACCTCGTCTGATTGCAGGTTCCTCGATGGCAATATGCCAGCTTGTAATTAAAAGGGGCACATCGAAAGGGTCTGCTGCAACAAAAAGAACTAAGTCCAAAAAGATGCGGCAGCCACCCCCCAGACACGATGACAGACAAGCCGGCAACAGATGGAACTGCAATATGAGAACCAGTGACAGGGAAGAAACGCATCAGACAGTCACCATCGGCAATGCCAGGGCGGAAAGCGGAAAGAAGGTTCGGATAGAGGTGAGCATAAAGGGAGACCCTGAGAGATGGAAGTCGACTCAGGGTCATTCCTATCAATGGTATCCTGGAATACCATCCGGCGCCTAATTCTGAACATTAAACAGAGAGAACTACAGAAACAAAAACTAGTGTTAAAGACTATCAGGGAAATCGAATCCCAGTCGTAGGCCTTGGACATTTTCTAGTTGAAATAAACACCATGCCGAAGTCTTGCCTCTGACTATTGTCGACCATGACCGCCCTAGCCTGTTAGGGATTGAATGGTTCGCACCTCTGGGAATCGGGATGACCGGGATCAACCGCATCGCTACAACCAACTGAGAGGAGAACCTACTCTAAGAATTTCAAGATGTATTTGACGGGACTCTAGGCAAGTACCAGGAGACCCCAATTTCATTTAGTCTAGATCCGAAAATAGCCCCCATCCGTTTAAAGGCCAGACGCGTCCCATTCGTGCTAAAACCAAAAATTGACGAGCAACTGAATAAGTTTAAAAGCACAAGGGGTTTTAGAACCAATCAACCACACCAGGTGGAAAACCCTATTGTTACACCAGTGAAGCCAGATGGGGCATGCCGCATCTGCGGGGACTATAAGGCAACACTGAACCATGCGCCTCCAACAAAGCGCATACCCAGTGCCAGAAGTGCAACATTTACTGCACTCGCTAGGGGGAGGAAAATATTTGCAAAACTCGACCTAGCTCAGGCCTATCAACAGCTACCCATTGATCCCATAACAGCAGAGGCACAGACTATAATAACACTTAAAGGGGCATTCAAATGTAACTGCCTCCAATTCGGTGTAGCGTTGCGCCCAGGCATGTTCCAAAGCCTCATGGAACACCTACTATGGAATCAAAGGTGTCGTCCCATACTTTGACGCTGTACTGGCTCAGCAAAAAATGCCAACCAGCTAGAGACCAGGTTAAGAGAAGTCTTAACATGATTTAGGAAATCAGGCCTCAAAGTAAAGAGGGAAAAATGTGAACTGGCCACTAACCAGGGTCGAATTTTTGGGCTATTTAATTGATGAGGCAAAGGCATTCACCCCACCAAAAAAAAAGTGAAGGCTATTAAAGACGCTCCCAGACCCAAAAACAAAACTAATCTCCAGGCGTTTCCTAGGCCTCATAAATTTTACAACGTGTTCCTTCCCCATAAGGCAACAATAGCAGAACCCCTACATCGACTACTAGATAAAAAAACCGCTTGGACATGAGCCACCACGGGAACAGAAAGCCTCCAAGGTACAAAGACCTATTAACGTCAGACACTGTTCTCATCCAGTTTAGCAATACCCTGCCTCTGATGGTCACCTGTGATGCCTTGCCTTTTTGGGGTCGGCGCCATCCTGAGTCACCAACTTCCAGACGGCAGAAGGGCACCGGTCGCCTTTTACTCAAAGACACTCTCCAAGTCAGAACACAATTACAGCCAATTTGATCGGGAGCCCTCGCAATTGTCTCCGGAGTCAAATGATTCCATGAGTACCTTTACGTAGACCCTTTTCTCATCGTAACCGATCCACATGCCCTCTTCTGGAATCATAGCAGGCAACAAGCCAACCCGAACATTCTGTCACCTAGAATGACAAGGTGTGTCTGAATCCTCCCGCTGCCTATTCCTACACACTGCTCCACCGACCCGACAAAGCCATCTCACACGCCAGTGCCCTGAGCCATTTCCTGTTGTCCATCACAGAGGACAACCCTGCTCCAACTACCTCCCACATTTCAGCTTGAGACCTGCCCGAGATACCGCTGACTGCAGCCGACATTGCAAAAGCCACAGCCAAAGACCCTTTGACAGCGCGCATACTGAACTGGGTAGGTAAAGGCTGGCAGAGGAAAACAAAACTGAGACTTTTAAACCTTTTCTGTGACAGACAGACCGAACTGTCTATTGAAAAGGAGTGCATCTTATGAGGTGACAGGGGGGTAGTCCCGAGCAGCCTCCAAGAAGACGTCCTGGGCATGTTGCACGAGGGTCCACCTGGGCATATTCAAAATGAAAGCCCTGGCCAGGAGTTACATCTGGTGGCCAGTGCTGGACAAAGACATTGAACTCTGTTGCAACATGCCACAACTGTCAAAAAGCGAGACCTACCCCCCACAGCACCAATAAGGGACTGGGAAACTCCCCGGCGGTCCATGGTCCAGAGTGCATATTGACTTCGCTGGACCAATGTAGGGGAACACTTTTTGATTGTGGTTGATGCATATTCGATGGTTGGAAGTCATCCTCATGGCTTCCACAACCACCGAGGCTGTTATGAAACACGCTCAACAAACTGTTTGCGACGCATGGGCTACCTGATGTACTGGTTTCGGACAATGGGCCTCAGTTTACCGCCTTGCAATTTGAACAATATCTGGCTGCCCAGGGTATCCACCACGCCTTAACCGCGCCGGCCCATCCGGCTGTGAATGGCAGGGCCGAACGCATGGTTCGGTAAACTAAAGAGGGCCTAGAGAGAATGGACAAGGGGGACGTGCAGGACAAACTAAACCGACTACTAACCTTGCAACATATTACCCGAGTAGCACTACAAATAAAAGCCCGGCTGAAATTTTAGTGGGTAGGAAACTACGGTCCTACCTGGACAGGTTACACCCTGCTTACACCTGGACAAAACCCTCGACTTCTCCAGCAATACCGTACCTTCGAAATTGGCGACCTAGTCTATGCAAGAACCTTACCGGGGACCCTCTATGGCTGCCAGCCACCATCACACAAATCATAGGCCCCCAGTCCTACGACTAACTTTAGATGATGGAAGGAATGGAAGCGGCACATAGACCAGCTTCGTTCCTGCAACTCGAATGAAAAACTGCAGCAGAACCAAAAATAATAAAAATCCGACTATAAAACAACCAAGGGGGGGGAAGTACAAATAACTAAAAAAGGAGAGACGAACCTCCCATAACAAGACAACAAAATGACAATCTAACCAAACAAAAAGAGCACTCATGGTTAGATGAACCGCAAGAAAGAAGTCCAGGAGCAGGAGAGCAAAGCGAGCCTTCCTGGAAGGTGGCAGCCAGGCCAGCTAACCAACCCGGTCAAACCAGGAGGAGCGGCTGAGTCATCTCAACCGGCTGGAGAGACTCAGGCGGGAGCAGCATGGCTGACTCACCCTTCCAGGAGGTTCCATGGAGAAGGTCGAGAGAAGCAGCGATCCCATCCGAACCGCTTGAAGACCAAAACATGACTGAGCCGAGCAGGTCAACTAGAACTAGAAAAAGCCCCACATACCTGCACGACTACGTCACCCACATTGAACTGAACTAAAGGGGGAGGGGTGTTCTGTGTGGAACTTGGTAGGTTCCAAGTCCCTCGTTCTGATTGGCCAAAAGGGCCACTTACAGATTGGTTCACTAGGAACCAATCCGGGAAGCCGCCAAGCGGCAGGAAGAATTAAACAAGTGTTGTTGGCCACAAGCCGGCAGGCAAGCCGCTATATAAAGGGCTGCCATGGCGTATCTTTTGTCTAGCGAGTTAAATAAAAGAGTTGCTGTTTGGAACCCGGTCTCACCCCCTTCTTTTCAGATGGAACATTTCTCTTTTCAGCTTTGCATCAAGTACTGCATTTACCTGAAAGTGAATGTAATGTGCTAGAAAAATGTCCTAGTCAAACATAAGCAATTTCTCCGTTGATTTTGATAATTGATCCAATTTTTGTTTCTTTGTTTAATTTGTATGCCACCCATCCAATGGTGGGATTCAAATAGTTTTGCCACCGATTCTGTGGGCATGGCTTGATGGGTGCACTTTGTGCATATGCACATACTTTGCATGCACATGCACACCAAATGAACACTTTGTGCAGGCACAGAGGTGTTTTAACTTGCCTCCTGCAAGCCTGCATGATCCCGGTTGCTTCAGCAGCTGCCGTGCCACACTATTCTGTGGTGCGCAAAGCATCTGCGCTTCAAATTCAATGGACAAAGGTGAGTATGGGAGCCCAGGTGGGCAGGTGGACCCAACAGCAGAGCGGTGGAGATAACTGGTTTGGTTTCCACTGCTCATCGCTGCTATCGGCTCGCCAGAACTGGGCTGAACTGGTAGAATACCACCACTGCACCTATCCTACTCTCCAAAGCAACACTGTTTTCAGAATAGACGTGGGTTAGTATAATTGAGTGTATTGGTCATGTGATATCATCTTCCCCAAACAGACTGAAAAAGCTTTTTTTTGTAAAGCTGCCAAAATTGCACATTAAAACAAAACAAAACAAAACAAGAAGTCTCAATCCATTTCTGTGGGTCTCCAGTATTTATCTAAGAGCATTTTCTATACCAGTGGTCACTCATATAAGCATTCAATCGTGCCTAAGTCGCTATTCCCAGCTTTCAATAGAGTCCTGCCTGCATGGCAGCAGGAAGTATGCAAGAGCCACATTTCACAATTCTACTATTTATCTTCTTAAACTACTCCCCCCCCACCCACATTCATCCCTGCGCGAAAGTTTGAATGACACTAATTTCCTGAACAAGATACCCTAGAAACCACAGTTTATCTCATAAAATCATAACAGACAGGGTTTGTGATGTCCCCACTGCAAGGTTCTTTATTCTGTCAGTTTATAGCATTTGAAATGACGGAAGGAGATGTGTTCCTTTCATATGCCAGCTAGGAGAACAGGCCCTGTCACCAACAGTGTAATGTGCTGTGTATTATCACTCTGACTGATCCAGAGGCCCAGAGACTGTCATCTTTTTAGACTGTACAAGTCAACACAAATAAAACTGAGGAGGCAATTGATAATGTCTGAGATAGATCCAGGCTCCTTTTGGTCATTACTTTTTATTCAAACCTTAGAGATGACATGATGTGAAAAATGAGCCTGTGTCTAGTTCACTGCCCATTAGTGTGTGAGCACATAATCTCCCACTTTTCACACAGAATCTCTCTGCACACACTCCGGCAGTTACAGTCAGGCCCACCCTACATCACTGTTAGAGGAGATTTCACACCTTCCCCCTCTTTCTCTTGGTACAGAGCGAATATTGCCCCTAAAGTGATAGCTATATTTAAGGAAGTGAAGTTAATAGCAATTTCATGCCAACTTTTCTGATTCTTTTTTTCCCCATCTCTTTTCAGAATCACTATAAATGACTGAAATGTTTACTTATCCTATGCTGGGTATCTATTCTAAATAGGCCCTCGACTTGGGCATTTGAGCCCAAGAAGGCTGTTTTAAGTGAGTTTCATCCCATTTTACAATCTTTTTGCCACTGTTGTTAAGCGAATCACTGCAGTTGTTAAAGTGAATCATGTGTCATTAAGTGAATCTGGCTGCTTCCCCTCCCTCCCTTGTCTTTGCTGGTTGGAAGCCGGTTGGGAAGTTTATGGTGATCACAGGGCCCCAGGACAGTGCAACTGTCATAAATATGAGTCAGTTGACAAGCAACCACATTTTCATCATGTGACCATAGGGATGCTGCAACAGTCATAAGTGTGAAAACTGGTTATAAGTCACTTCTTTCAAGTCCTGTGGTAATTTTGAATGGTCACCAAACAAATGATTGTAAATCAAGGACTGAAAAACAAAACTGACTGACCAAACACTGAGGCATCCAGGCCTTTGGAACACTTGGTCCATTTAATTGATGGAAATCTAAGGATTTAACTCTAATGGTATTATACAGATCAAGCTTGACTTCTACCCAAACCTTTATTTTCTATAATTGGAGGATTCAAGTAAACTTAGACCATGGCTCTAGTGCCAGTATTGGATAGCAGAGCCACTGCCTTCGTAGATCCCTAAACCAAATATTTTTGTTGTAACTTGATGCAAAGAAATCCATGAATTTCTGGTACCATTCTTTCAGGGTTGCATTGTTTTGACTTGAAGTAGCAGATTGTGCTGTGAAAAGGTCTTTCTTACAATTCTGCTAGTAGACGTGACAGACCTCTGAACATAACAGAAGGCAGGGCATGTGTGTGGAACCTGAATCAGTTTCTTGGAGAGATTTTGCACAGTTGCTAACACTACCCCATGCACAAGGACTATGCCTATTACTCTCCAGCATAACCTTTAATTATCCCCTCCATCCCCAAAATATCCCTCAATTACCTTGCAGGCAGAATTATATGCATATTTCAAAAGTTCTCCCAGGGCTTCAGTGATAAGCATTAGGTTCTTATGGTTCACTGGTTTAAATTATAGGCTACTTAATTAAAACAATATAGAAAGCTGTCAGAATTCCATCTCATTCGTAGGACTTTGATTAGTTTTGGAAAGGGGGGTTAAAATAATGTTACAGCATATTTAGTTTTATTTAGGATATGTTGTCTTTAATGGTGGGTGATATGTCCTCCCTCAGCTTGGTTAGTGGGAATTCTACTAAAGATAATGTGAAAAAGAATTGTTTTATGATCCTATATTTCAGGAACAGAAGTTTAAAATACGGTTTTGGCCCAATTTTTAAGTTAAGGTTTATAAAAGCAAACATATAAAGCAGGGAGTAAAGTTTGGGGTATTACACAAACATATGGCAAAGATTATGAATCATTTTTTATTTCTGAAATTATAAATAGAAGTATTGGTGGGAGACTTCTCTCTTAATAGAATTATACACTGTGATCCCTCCTAATTAATTCTTTAAGTATTCATAATGTATGATTTATAATGTGATGATGTCCATAATTTTGTCCCATATACAAAATTGCAAGTCAAAATCAGCTTCAAGTGGATTACTTTGATTGAATCAATTTTTTTTCAAAAATCAATCCTTTTATTGATTGTTATCACTTTGAAATATTGTATTTTTATGATTTATTATTATTTATTTATTATTTGTTATTGTATTTTTTTTTCTTTCTTTATAATAAACCATCTTGACTATGGAGTATAAAAATAGCATCACCATCATTATCAGCAACAACAGCAACAATAAAATCATTTATCCATTTCCTTTCTCAGCCATATTTATCCTTGGATACATGACACGAGCACTAATAAAATAATTATTCTGTAAAGAATTTTACCTAAAGGTAAAAAATCATTTATTTTACAAAGTTACAAATTTACATGTTTGGCTATCTTTACCTATATATTTTTCAACCCTCCTATTATCATCACAACAACTCTGTGAGGTGGGTTGAGCTAAGAGGGAGCGACTGGCCCAAAGTCACCCAATCAGCTTTCCTGCCAAAGGTTAAAACTCACTGGTTTCTAGATAACCACCTTACTCTTATACCAAACTGGCTCTTATACAATAAAACTATGAAAAGTACTCCACCATATTTCTGGCAATCCATTTATGTTGGCAGTCAATTTGTCTATCTACCTATATGCATATTTTTTCACACACAAATACAAGTGAAGTCTCTTTTGTCTTCCTCTAAAAGTATTATGATCGGGGTGGGATTCAAATTTTTTAACAACCGGTTCTGTGGGTATGGCTTAGTTGGTGGACGTGGCTTGGTGGTCATGTGACTGGTGGACATGGCTTGGTGGACATGTTATTGGCTGGGCATGGCCAACTCAATATCACTCACATTGAGGCACGCAAAAAATGGTCACTTTTTTCAGTGCCATTGTAACTTTGAATGGTCACTCCACACAAGCAAAGTACCAGCAAAGGAGGGGAAAAAAACTCCAGAGAAATTCTAGAGACAGGAAGTCTAGTCCTGTCAAGAACGTAATGAANGTTTCCTTCCTGCCTTCCTTACAGGATTAGGCCAGTAATTTCTTCTAACAACTGGTTCTCCGAACTGCTTAGAATGATAACAACTGTTTCTAGCGAATAGGTGCGAACCGGTAGAATCACACCCCTGATTATGATCCAAAAATAACAATTCTATATTTTCAACCATTGGGATGAAAGCAGTGACAGAGAATTTTGTACGCTTAAAACATATGACCATGCCTAAAAAAATGGATTATTTTTATTATAAAAGTATTTCCTGGGTGACACCATTCTTTGAAGCTGTTTATTTTGACCAGTGTTACAAATCATTCATAATCATTCTCGCTTATTTTATTCATGATTTAACATATGTGGGGTTTTGTTTTGTTTTTTGCTTTTGAAGATTATTTTGCTACTATTGAAGTTTCTTGATGAAACCCTGGAAACAAGGTGAGAAAGTGTTTCCCCTTTTCGGTCTCTTTGCACTCCACTCTGAAGTATACAGTAACATCTACCACAGATGCTCTAGTGAATCTTAATTAGGCACATGCAGATAGTTCAAAATCTATTCAAAATGGATTATCTGAAAGAATGCTACCAAATTATCTTTTTATTATCCTTTTGATATCTGCTGGGGAGATTCAGTAGAGAACCAGCAGCCATATGATAATTTCTCTACTCTAGACCAAAGCAGAAAAACAGCAAAATGATAAACAATGTGCAAATATATTCCCCCAAAGTTAACTCCTTTCAATCTTTGAGAGGGTGAGCAAAAGAAAAAAAAATATTTTTATTATTTTGTTTCAAAGGCTAGAATCTGAAAATGAAGTTGTGCACATACAGTACATGGGATTGTACATGGCAAGTATACAGCAATAGCAATGGCACTTAGACTTATATACCGCTTTTAGAGGTTTTACAAATCTCGCTAAGCTGTTAACAGAGTTAGCATTTTGCCCCCAGCAATCTCAGTCCTAATTTTACTGACCTCAGAAGGATGGAAGGCTGAATCAACCTTGGGCTGGTCAAGATCAAACTCCAGACTGTGGACAGAGTTTGCCTGCAATACTACATTCTAACTACTGCACTACCACTGCTAATATCATGTTATTGTTAGATCGCGGGAAAGAGACTCGAGACCGGTGTGACTTTCAGCTCTTTATTAAAGCCCCTGTCACACAGCACCAACGGATGGAAAGAGGATGTAAAATGGAGAGAAACACTT
>BHFT01004710.1:0-21542 GCA_004320025.1 Laticauda laticaudata
TCCGCATCCGCTTTGCATCCGCCCTGCGTCCTCCCCGTGTCCGTGTTATCCGCTCCGGTTATGCAAATTTTTGCCATTTTTAAGAGCGGATAACAACAGATGGAACATTTTGCTCGTCCGCTGTGTCCCTTTTGCATCCGTTGGCCAGTGTGACATGGGCTTAAGTGATTATAAATTTCATGCTGTATTATGTATTGTATGTATAGGAAACTATAAGGGAATTCTTTATAATTGTTACTTAAATTTGGTTAACTTCCATAATGTATATATACTGTTAGTTTTCCCAGCACTGTATATTCTCCAAGTTTAAGTTCCCAATGAGACATTGTCAGAATTAAATTTTTCTTCCCAGTTGAAACAATGTGTTTTCTCACTACTGTAAAATATGTCTCTCATGAAATTATGTTTCTTGTTGATCTTTTTATGAAGGCTATATTTTGTGTAAGTGGTGGCAGCAATGTTTGGCAGCAGTGGATTCACTGAGGGTTTTTTTTTTTAAATGTGTGTGTGCCACTCCAGGCTACTTAATGGGCATATATTGGAAAACTGTGATATATAGACTTTTAATATGTATGTTAAAAGGTTGAAAAATCCAGGTTTGCCAATCTGTTACTTATGATGATCACAGTACAAATGGGTGTGCATCTGTTCCTATGAACTTGAATGCAATAAAAACACCAACTGCTCTTTTTGGGGGTCACAAGGATTCCTCTTTCAAATGTTTCAAATTTATTTCTCCCATTATCACTTATAAATATCACAATCTTGTCTTTTCTTTTTCTTTTATGTCACATTAATATTCTTTGGTACAATAAGAATAGTCATGGTACCATCTGGAAACCACACGTTGGGAGAGGACTTTATGAAAGACTAATGTAGAGAAGGGCTAGTTTTTTGTTTCATTTGACCTCAAAATATGAAAAAATATTGCAGAATGCTAATAAAGTAGAAAAGGGTTTGCTTTGAACTATTAGATTCTGTTTCCTGCTGCTGTCTGTTTTACCTCATCTTATGTGCCTATTGCTTTCTTTACTGAGGGTTTTGTCTTAACTTTGCTGTATGTATTTACAAACGTCAAAAAGTAGGAGATTTTTTAAAAAGTGAAAAGTATCTCCAAATGAAAGAAATATTGAGAAACACAATATTTTTCTATGAGACATAGATTTTATTTCAAAAATCATCCCAATAGTTAACAGCTGTAATAGTGATAATTTTGGTATAATGATGTCATCACCTGGAATAGAGCACAATTTTTTGATTCTTTTTCCCTATTTCTTAAAGGCCCCTTTCCACAGTTTTCCATAACCAATTTGCCTTTTACTTCCAGCCAAAATTGGGAGTTCCCCATAGTGAAAAAAACAGAGGAAACTGGGGCAGATATGGCTTGGGGTCTTATATTTTCTACTTCCTGCCTTGCAAAGTCAAGGCAGTTTGGGAAAAGAGTCTGAATTTAAGATGTATTTCCCCATTTACTTTTATCCGGTGCTATCAAGGAGACACACTGCATTATCGTCTGCATTCTAGTTTGCATCCTAATATTGGTTCAAATTAGTAATGTGATTTATTTCACTAAATGTAATACTACATAAAGTTTGATTGTACATATAAAAATATTATTTAAAAAAACTAAGCTATATAAAGGTATTTTAACTAGAGGTAAGGTCAAAAAAGAGAGAAGTGCTATACTAAATGTAAGAATAACAAATTATTATCAGGAGGAAGAGTTGTCATTACAATCTTTATAAAACAATATATTCTATGGTTTTCTTACAACGGAATGGAAAGTCAGATCAAAGATCATTCAAAATCAAAAGAATTAGTTTGAATGAAGATTTGATATTTGGAAAAGGCAATAAAAGTGTTAGGTTAGCTTACCGTTTGGCTTCCTTAAAAATGTGTGCAATAAATTTTTAGGGAGGACCAAATTAATGAAGTAGCAGAAATCATATATTCAAAATAATCAGCAGGAACTATAAAATAGATTTTTCATTTATTCCTTCAAAGGAATGGTTGCAAAGCATCCGGTGAAAGCTAAATTAATTTTGGTGTGACTAGATTCACAGCTGTCATATACAATTTACAAAGGAATTACTATAAGCAAAACAGATTGCCTGTATATACATTTTTGTGACATATATTTATTTCCATTATTGTTGGTTAAATCTAACCTCTCTGACCATAGGGACTTCAATGTATATTATATGTTTGGAAGAATTAATGGCCAGTTCCTTATGGCTAATGATACTGGAAACCTCCATAGGGATAAGATATAGATTTATCCAACCACACAATAAATCTTATGAAGTTTCACAAAACTTATTATGGATAATAATAATTTAAAAGTTTAAAATGTTACACAGCTGATGTTCAATGACATGTTTGCTTTCAAACAGCTGTAATACTTCCACTTATCCAAAGAGTACAAGTTCTAAAAAATAAACCGTTAAATAAAACAACTTCCCCAAATCATTGTTATTTACCAGTGGCTCTTGGTCATATGTAGCAATCACAATTCAAACCAGCAACTTGACTGTGAAGTAAAGCAGTGGTAAGTGAAACAACCACTATGCTTATGATTATATTTCAGTTTTCCTTTGTTTCACAGATCTGCAAATGTGAGGATTGGTCACAAAGTTACTTCTCATCACTGTTGTAACTGTGGACAGCCATTTTACAAGGCAGTTGTCAAATAAGAACTACCTGCATAGCATTGCACCTTCTCTAAAACTTATAATATCTCTATATTACTTCCACTAGGTCTATAAATTCTGATTCAGATTTAAGAGAAGATTCATAACATTTTAAGGTGCCTTTTCATATACAGGAAGTCTTCAATTTACAACCACAATTGAACCAAAATTTTATGTTGTTAAGTGATAAATTTGTTAAGTAAGTTTTGCCTCATTTTATGACTTTTCTTGCCACATTTGTTAAGTAATTACTGCAGCTGTTAAGTTAGCAACATGATTATTAAGTGAATCTTGTTTCTTCATTGACTTTGATTGTTAGAAGGTCACAAAAGGTGACCATACAATTCTTGGACATTGCAACTATCATAAATGTGAGTCAGTTGTCAAGCATCCAAATGTAAACCATATAACCATGGGGATGCTACAACAGTCATAAGTGTGAAAAATGGTCATGTCACTTTTATCAGTGACGTAACTTCAAATGGTTACTAAATGAATTGTGTAAGTTGAGGAATACCTGTATAAATTACAGAAGGTCTTTTCTTCAGCCAACTGCACATATTCCCCTAGCTCAGGGCTGTCAAACTAATGATCTGTGGACTGGATGCATCACATGCTGGCCACATCCACACCCAGTCTAGCAAAGGGGGAAAAAATGTCCCAATATGTCATGTGAAGCTGCCAAGATGACGTGAGTTTGACAATCCTGCCCTAGCTCAACAGATGGGATGGTTTGTCATGGTTTGAGCTCATGACAGAAACATACCAGTATCAATGAGTATTCTGTGTAAACTCATCCACTGGAACATATTCAGAAAAGCATGACTAATTTTGGGGCAAAACCAAGTCACTGAATTGTTGTTGTTAGTTACTAAATTGTGTCTGACCCATTGCAACCCCATAGACAACATTCCTCCAGACCTTCCTGTCCTCTGGAGTCCACTTAAGCTCATTGAATAGCATGACTGAAACTATTTTTGAATCTCCATTGGGATTCACTAGGCACAGTAAACTGGTTGTTTGTTTCTTTGGAGATGATATAATAATCCATATGCCATTTATATGATATTTGTTTACAAAGCTCTAGTCATTCAGTTTATGCCGTTTGTATTCTCCCATATAAGGATCTGAAATACATCGTTGCTACTCAAAGTATCCTTTCATTCCTCACTATATCTTAGTTAAAACCTTCTCTGATTTCAGGTTTGTCCCTCATCCATTTCACTACACTGCTGAATATGCCTTCTAATTAATATATGAATAAATAATGTGTTGTTGTAATGCAAGGCATCTGTCCAAAGACCAAACAGCAGACATTTAACTCATTTATCCATCATTTAGCTCATTTATCCATCATCCAATGACTGGTGTAACTGCTATAAAAATCAAGGCTATTTGTCAGATTCAAAGAATAACAGAACATAGTTTAGCAAAGTCATTGACCAATGCATTAACTGAGACTATTGACCAGAGTTCTTTTACAAAGCTAAATAGGATGATGGCTATTTAGGGAAGGAGGAAGCAATTAGACCATATTATTCTGAGTCACATCAGTGAACACAGCTCATTAACTTTATAGTAGGATTTCCCATGTCTTACCATTTCTCATGTCAAATATTTGTGTGGCTGAGTTATTTAGAAAAAAATAAACACAATGATTAAGAGGACATATTATACCACACCATAACATGATTTGTTGGTTACAATGATGGTTTAAAAATTCCAATGATTGGGTTCACCCTTCATACAGCTTCACACAGAATAATGTTATAGCTTAGTACAAGGTGTAAACTCAGCCACTGAGACTTGGAAGCCATTATTTATGGTTTCGCATTGTGTGAACGTATTTCACCTAAAGTTTATGGTTTATGGCTTAGCATTGTTTTCAACAAACATTGGCTTAATGTGATGTGCAAATTTAGCTTTTAAACAATAGAACCTAGAAATAATAAAGTATAGCACAATCCCATTTCACATTCACTGTGACACTGTTTTCCCCCTCCCGCTTTTTATAATTAAGAGGATATAACATATTACCATATGTTGTTCTTCATAAAGTCCTTGCTCAATAGAGATTAGAGTTTAACTATGAAGAAGGTGACAACTGTGATGGATCACTTCTTGAAACAGATATCCTTCCTTTTATCTCAGTTATTCTAACCTATGTTAATTCTGTTCATCCTTTGGGAAGAAAAAAAAAAGAGGTTTCTTCCTACCAAAGCTCTCCAAAACCAAGAGGACAACTGATGGATGCAAAATCTGATACTGTATTTCTCAAAACATGGAATAAATATTTTGCTCTTTTCTTTAAAAAAGCTTGGAACACAGTTTGCTCCTCTCACAAATAATGTATTGTAAGTAAATATGTAAATTTAAATTGTTTTCAGTGAAATTTAAAACATAGGATGGAAGATATTAATATATTTTTTAAAATATACAATTTATCCCATTGGCAAAACAAATTTGGAGGTTGCTAACAAAATAAAGTAGGGAAGTTCACATGGTATCATAAGCATATTTCCCAGAGGTTATGCAAACACTTTTAATTCAGGGAATCCAAGAGAATGATTTTGATTGTGTATGCACAGCTCTCTGTCTTCCTTCTGTCAGCTATTCCTTTTGTTTCTATTCATTTAAACAAACAAGCAGAATGTGATTTTTATGAACACTTTTACCTGTGGAGTAACTTTCTGAAAGAGTCAGAAATATGCAAGAATAAAAGGGAGGGGAAGATCCATGCCCCCAAGACCAGAACTGCTTCTGAAGTTAATAGCTTTAACTAGAATATCTAGAAACAGAACACTCTCCCAAGCAAATTTATAATACCTGACCTCCATCAGAATTATTACTATTAGTGTTGAACTTTAAGAAACTAATATTTTCTTTCTCACATTTCCTTTAGTTCTGGGTTATGTACATCTTTCCCACAAACTCTTTTGTTTATATATTGTTTTGTTAAAAAAAAATTCCA
This sequence comes from Laticauda laticaudata, assembly GCA_004320025.1. NCBI lineage: Eukaryota > Metazoa > Chordata > Lepidosauria > Squamata > Elapidae > Laticauda > Laticauda laticaudata. The sequence goes on from BHFT01004710.1 coordinate 5,662, forward strand.
TCCCAATCTAAATGGAGCAAAACTGAATCAACACAAGATATCAACACATACAGCATTTTCTTTTCACACTGTTTAGCTAGGAATTGTAACTGAAAGCTCATAAGGCTATCAATGGTATACAATCCAGGAATATTCAGATCCACATCAGTTGATATGTAAGATGATTTTATGCTATTCATACACCCAAGTTTACAAATTTCCTAATGGACACATTACTGTATGAGAAAAGATGAAGCAATATCTCAATATTTCTACTATAACTGACAGATGGTTAACTATCGGTACAGGGTTTTATAGAGAAAGCTGATTAGAAGTATAGAGGGGAAACAGAAAACAATATAGTCCAAGGTAACCTCACTAGAGGTTTACCTATGTAAACATGTAGCTGCATTTGTAATTAGGTGCATATGGAAGTTAATTGTATTGGGATGATGAGATGTCTTTGCCCTCTGTAAACAGAAATTACACCTGGGATTCTTGAATATAAGCAGAGCTTGAAGTTAATTAAGTCTGCATAATTTTATGATTATTAAATTCATGGTGAACAATATTGCAATGCTAAATTGGTGTACAACTGCCAAGAAAAGTCTACAACACAAGACTAGAAGAGGATTATTCCATCAAGTTGAATCTATAGTGAACCATTCTTAAACTACAAACAACACAGAATAATGTTATGGATGCTTTATTTTCTATTGTCTTGCCAACCACAATTGCATCTAGTAATGAGATGCAGGCATTTATTCCACTTCTGGTAGTATTGTCCTACTCAAATCATGTAGACATTATGAGATGAGAGGACTCAAAGAACTTTTCAATAGGTAGGCATCCAAGTCACACGTTCTCATTTTTGTGGGAAAAGATTAACACAAAAGAAAAGAAAAATATAAAAATGTTTTGAAAATATTCAGAAAATGGACCACATTTAATTTCAATACTTAGTAATGCTAATGCTCCAAAATATCAATGATCAGATAAATTACATTTCAACATGATGATAGAAAATTAAACAATTGTAACAATATATTCACATTGGGACTTTGTGACATTATGGAGAAAGATTTAAAACATTCCTGGCTTAACTGCTATCTTTTTTGCAACCTGATATCCGAACTAGTCAGAAAGACACAGGAGAAGCAGACAGAAGCAAAAGAAGATGATTTTATTTCAACTCAGCTGATTTCCACATTTATGTGGATTGACATTGGTTATAACAATATTCAAATCTATGGCTAATCTTATTATACCAGTAGTCCTAAAAAGGAATTTGTATGCCATCCAAAATAATTAAATTCAGTATGAGAAGTAACTGAGGCAATATGCATAGTGGTTACAGTATTAGATTAGGATTAGGAAGATCCTAATTCAAATTCAACCACAACCATGGAAATTCACTTATTGACTTTGGACCAATTTTCTTTGGTTCTAGGGAACCAAACAATCTAAGATTGTTCTAGGGAAAATTGGGGAAAAAGAAATTCCTCATATGATGCCTTGAGCTATTGGAGCAAAAGTGAAATATAAAACTAACATATAAAATGCAATCTCTATTCTTAGCTCAGTGTTTTCCAAATGTGTTTTAAAGTTATTCATTAAAAACTAGTTTATTAGGGTTCCTGTTTCTAGGAAAGTTATGTGTACATTTAGATATTTTCTATAAATCTAATGATAATCAAGTATGTGAGGATATAAAGATAAGGCTTAGATACTTACATGTATCTCTTATTCAGTTTAATCCTTCCATACCACAGGCAAGCTAATCAGTGGGGGGGGGGTTCTTTTTTTTTTTTTTTNTCTGTGGGCGTGATTTGGTGAGTGTGAATACTGTAAAATCTTCAGTCAGAGGTGATATTTGCTGGTTCTCCAAACTACTCAAAATTTCTACTACCGGTTCTCCAAAACTGGTCAGAACCTGCTGAATACCACCTCTGAAGCTAGTATATAAAAATATGGGGAGGCAATCTGATGTTCCAGTGTGCCCTGGCATTCCTCAAGTTCTCTTTCATAAAGCCCAGTCCCACTAGCCAAACTCAGGAACACTACACAGTATACAGACGCTTTGTCTTTTAACAGTGGTTTCTATACAAGACTACTATATACATACATATATGCAGGGGGGGGGGGAGTTCTACCAATTTGTCCACCTCTGTAGAACCGGTTGCTCCAAAGACCAGCAGACATAGAACCAGTTTTATGTCTTCTGCTGTTGTGGCCTGCCCTCCCATCCACCCAGGCTCTTACGTGACCTTTATTTCCTGCTTTTTCAACTGTAGCTGCTTTACGTGACACAGCTGCAGTTGAAAAAGCAAGAAACAAGGGCTTTTCCAACTGCTGCGCACTTGCACACAGCACTGCTCAGCTGACTGGGCAGCTCAGCAGGTTGTAAATTGCACTCGCACAACTTGTGCGACTCGCGCATGCGTGTGCGATGCTAATAGACAGAACCAGTAGTTATGCCAGTTGGATCCCATCCCTGCATATACGTGGTAGGCAAATACCTGGTAAACAGTTAATCTTTACTCTGCATGGAAGACTACAATCGAGACAGAAACACAAGGAGAGAGAGGTATGTCCTCTCTTGGCCTCATATATATAGACAGCTTCTTAAAGTGGTAAAACCTGTGAACTACCCTCAGTCTTAAAGCAGCAATAACCATGCTGATTCATCCTCTTTACATCAGCCTTACAACAGCTGGTCAGCTACTATATCTCAATATCTTGACACTACTTCAAAATAAACAAAAGGAAAATATATTTAAGAATTTTCCTGCATAACCTATGAGGTAGGAAATATCATGGGAACTAGAAAGAAACAACAGCATCAAAGGGAATGCTTGTTACTGACAAGCTTTAATCCTTTGAAGAATTCACAGAGTGGGTGTGGGACTTCACTGAAGAGCATCAGTATATATGTTTCCCCAAATCCTAACATGGGCATTTTTCCACACCCACTGTGCCACCTAAGTTATCTGTGACTACCATAATATGCTCAAATGTTCAGAGTCTGCTTAGTAGCTCAGAAGAATTGCCTATCTTTCTGCATCTCAGTCTATACATTCATCTAATTCTATTTATGAACATCTTTAAAATCTTTATTAAGTTGAATACTGCCAGTCATTTGAAATACCTGTAAGTAACATAGTTTTATTTCTCTTTGAAAAAGAAAAACACACTATATTTTTGGCTGTCCAAAGGTGCTTTTTCAAGATCAACTGGAATTTCTAGTTTTTCTTTGAAGATGTTTCTTGGATAAAAAGCAAAATATCTTCAAAGAAAAGCAGAAAATCCATTTTCCTCTTTAAAAAGCACTTTTCGGATAATGATGACCTGGATGATTGAGAATTTCCATTGATATCTTTTTGGCTTCTAATATACTGCAGGGATGTGGTTTTTTTTCCTCCATAGTTGTGGTGTCAGTTACAGATCAATTAAAAAATATTTCAAACAATCAACAATGAAGCAAAATAAATTCATACAAACGCACACAAAGAAAATAATAAAATTGTATATTAGAATATATTAATGTTCAATTTTCTCTTATTTCCAGAAATTGTTGGTTGTGATCCTGACCTATTTTACCATGCAATGGTAAACCACAGTATATACTAACTGGCACACTGTATTAAATAGCACATTTCATAAATTCAAGAATTCAGAAGGCCTTAACATATTCCATTTTGTATCCACTTATTTGTATATACTTATATCATTAGTATGGTCCACCATTCTGAAATGAAACAGAAAACTGAAAATAGCTGTCACTGTGAAATATATTTTTCTCTTTTATTGCATTTAATATCTATTTCGATATTTTGTATTATAGAAAATGTTCTCTTTTTTTAATTTCCAGTTCTTGAATGCAACTATATTATGAGCCTTCAGGGATACATTAAGCCTGAACATTTGGACCGACCACATGTTCTCTACTGAATATTTTTTTTAAAAGNACTATATTATGAGCCTTCAGGGATACATTAAGCCTGAACATTTGGATCGACCACATGTTCTCTACTGAATATTTTTTTTAAAAGATCAGTTTTGACTTATGAGTATTAAAGCTTAATATGAAGGTAAGATTCAAAAGGTTTAATGAAAGATATGTTAAGTCATCTCAAGTTTACAGAACCCTAGTAATTATATGGATTATGAATACATAGAAAATTCATTTTTCTTGTCCCTCCACATTTCTTGAAGCTAAATTCCTTTTAGCAAGTCGTAATCCATATGAAGGTACTATGCATACATTAATGTACAATTCAACCTGTGGAGGGCAGGTTAAAGGTGCACATTCAGTTATTCCCCACTTGATCAAGCTTAGCCACTAGATTCCTTATAATGTATCATTTCTACATATAATATTTTAAAAGGGTGGAAAAGCTTTAGTGGCAACCAATTATTTCTAATACTTGAGATAATGTGCAGTCATCATTACTCCTAACAATTGACAGTCTTATCCTCCACAAGCTTATTTAAGGCTCTTTTTAAAGGCCTCCCCATATTCGATAAAAGCAAATCCCATTGTTTAACTAAAAGCTTTATGTGTTGGTTAGGCAGTGGTTGGTCAGATCTAGGGAAAAGACCCGAATATGCCAAGACCTGCATACCTGTCCCCCAACTAAACAGAACACACCTCCCAGCCAATCAGAACACAGCCACCCCCACCTACCAATCAGAACACAGCAAACCCCCAACCATCAAAGTGGCTACACCCCCCACTAGCAGTCAAAAAAGGACAGAAGCCAGCTGAAGCTCACATTACTCTGAGAAGCACAGAGCTGAAGAAACAAGCACTGAAGATGATTGAATGAGAATTTCATCGAAACGTTTTGGCCTAGATACTTCCAACTTCTACGCGGGACGAAAAACCCCGGAATAACGCCAAGCTCACATTACAAATGACTCGCGGAAAAACCTCAGAAGTGCATATACTCACTCATATAATATAATATTATGTTTTTTTTTTTTTTTTTTTCCTTTTGTTTTTTTTTTTTTTTTTTTTTTTTTAAGCTCTCGCGCGTGGTACCTTGACAATTTGTGCATGTTTAGCTTCCTGTCGGTATTATCACGTCATCTGTAGCTTCTGTTTTAAAGTTGCTAGCTCATTTAGTTCTGTTAAAGTTGTTAGCAACGTTTCAGCAGAATCTCATCTGACCATCATCAGAGCTTCTGAATGAAGTGTGTCTCACTTCCTTCTGTTCCTCCAAAATTTGAGGTCTGGTCTCTTCTGATTGGGTATTAACCAGGCGTCTGTGCTTCACAGAGTTGGACTTGGAGTTGGATTGATTGGCTTGTTTCTGCATGTTGTCTTCTGTCTGTCTTTGTGGCTTGAATTGGCCTGGCAGCACTCTGTTCTCTGTGTTGGAGGCTTTCAATGCAGCTTGGGTCCTGTGTGAAAGGAACGGCTGCTTCCTTCATCAGCAAGGCTGGGTTGCACCTGGCGTGCCTGGGTGGCGGGGGCCAGTGTTTGATTGGAGGCATCAGAGGGGAGTTGTCTGTGTTCAGGTGTGGGGTTTCTTTGAGTGGAAAAGGCATCAGAGGGAGTCTGTCTGGTGCTCAGGTTTTGTCTGTATTTGTTGGTGTGGAGATCTTTCTATTTGAGAGTGCAGGCCTTCCAAAGATTGACAGTCTGCTGTGAATCTATCTCTTCTATTCATGTTGCTGTCAGGTCTTTTTTCAATCTCTATGGCTTCTCTGAGTGATTCTGTGGCTGGGGTTTTCTTATAGTGCTAGGGTTTTTGGTGCATTGACCCTAGCCACTATACACCCTAAGCCACTATACGAAAACCCCAGCCACAGAATCAATCAGAGGAAGCGATAGAGATTGAAAAAAAGACACCTGACAGCATGAATAGAAGAGATGATTCCGGAGCCAGACTGTCCAATCATTTGGAAGCCTGCACTCTCAAATAGAAAGGATCTCCACACCACAAAAAGACAAACACTCCTGAGCACAGACCAGACTCCCTCTGATGCCTTCCAACATCAAACCACACCCCACACCTGAACACAGACAAGACTCCTCTGATGGCCTCCACTCAAACACCCCCCCCAGGCACCAGTGAAACCCAGCTTGCTGATGAAGAGCAGCCGTTCCTTTTCACACGAGCCCAAGCTGCATTTGAAAGCCTCCAACACAAGAACAGAGTGCTGCCAGCCAATTCAAAGCCACAAAACAGACAGAAGAAACCAGAAACACCAATCAATCAAACTTCCAAGTCAATGAAACAACAGACCCAGGTTAATAGCCAATCAGAAAGAGACCAGCCTCAAATTTGAAACAGAGGAAGTGAGACACACTTCCATTCAGAAGCCTGATGATGGCAGAGTAGATTCTGCTGAAACGTTGCTACAACTTTAACAGAACTACATGAGCTACACTTTAACAGAACTACAATGACGGTGGGATAATACCGAAAGGAGCTAAACAGCACAAATATATTATATATATAATATATATATATATATATATATATATATATATATATATATATATATATATATATATATACACATAACATATATGTTTTTTTTTTTTTATTATCTAATCTCATCTATCTATCTATATCTATCTATCTATATATCTATCTATATATATATATAATATAGTTTTTTTAAGCTCTGCGGGTACTTACATTTGTGCTGTTTAGCTTCCTTCGGTATTATCCCACGTCATTGTACTTCTGTTAAAGTTGTAGCAACGTTTTAGCAGAATCTCATCTGCCATCATCAGGCTTCTGTATGGAAGTGTGTCTCACAGTTCCTCTGTTTCAAATTTGAGGCTGGTCTATTCTGATTGGCCATTAACCTGGGTCTGGTTCATTGGACTTGGAGTTTGATTGATTGTGTTTCTGGTTTCTTCTGTCTGTTTTGTGCTTTGATTGGCTAGCAACACTCTGTTCTTGTGTTGGAGGCTTTCAATGCAGCTTGGCTTCATGTGAAAAGGACGGGCTGCTATTCATTCAGGAGCTGGGTTTTCACCTGGGTGCCTGTTGGGGGTGTTTGGTTGGAGCTATCAGAGGGAGTCTGTTTGTGCCCAGGTGTTTGCCTGGCTTGTGGTGTGGAGATCTTTCTATTTGAGAGTGCAGGCTTCAAATGATTGACAGTCTGGTGGAATCATCTCTTCTATTCATGCTTTCAGGTCTTTTTTCAATCTCTATGGCTTGTAAGGTACTAATGTATGTTATGTACTAATCTACAAAAATCTATGTAATCTATGTACTTAATCTACAAAGAACAGATGGCACACTGGGACACACCATATACCAAAAGAAAACACACACCAACCGCTACCTCAACGCCCAATCCCACCACCACCCAGCACAGATAAATTCCGTAGCGAAAACACTAATTACCAGAACCAACGCTCTGGCAGATAAGACACAATAAAAAGACTGAACTATGCACCCTGACTGAAGTATTGACAGCCAAAGGCTTCCAAAAAACACAAAATCACCAACTATCCACAAAAAACACACCAAGACATAACAGAGACCTAGAAGACCAGAAGAGACCTATGGAACAGCTGTCTTGCCCTACATAAGAGAGTACTACAGATAAAATCAGTAAGATACTACACAGGCATCACAACAAGACGGCCTTCAAAACAGAACAAAAAAAATAGCACAGCCATCCTGAGGGAACCCCAAAGAGAAAATTGACCTGGAAAACCGAAGGCATATACGAAATCCCCTGTACATCATGCCCGCCACATACATTGGACAGACAATAGAAGAAAGTACCCACCTAGATAGACACAAAAATGCCAGTAAAAAAGACTGGAACACACCTCCTCACTTGTCCAACACATGAAAACCACAGGGTCACAACATCAACTTCCAATGGCACTAAAATCCTAGCCACTATAGAAAACCCCAGCCACAGAATCATCAGAGAAAGCCATAGAGATTGAAAAAAGACCTGAAAGCATGAATAGAAGAGATGACTCCACCAGACTGTCAATCATTTGGAAGCCTGCACTCTCAATAGAAAGATCTCCACACCACAAGCCAGGCAAACACCTGGGCACAAACAGAACTCCCTCTGATAGCTCCAACTCAAACACCCCCCACCAGGCATCCAGGTGAAACCCAGCTTGCTAATGAATATCAGCTTGCTAATGAAGAGCAGCCGTTCTTTCACACGGAGCCAAGCTGCACTGAAAGCCCTCCAACACAAGAACCAGTGTTGCCAGCCAATCAAAGCCACAAAACAGACAGAAGAAACCAGAACACACCAATCAATCAAACCCAAGCTCCAATGAACACAGACCCAGGCTCCTAGCCAATCCAGAATAGACCAGCCTCAAATTTGAAACTAGGAACTAACTCAATACAGAAGCCTGATGATGGCAGATGAGAATCTGCTGAAACGTTGGCTACAATCTTTACAGAACTACAATGAAGTGGATAATACCCAAAGGAAGCTGCCATGAAGTTGATGTTGTGACCTGTGGTTTTCATTTGTTGGACTAGTAGGAGGTGTGTTCCAGCTTTTTTACTGCATTTTGTTGTTCATCTAGGCGGGTACTTATTCTTCTATTGGTCTGTCCAATGTATGTGGCCGGGCATGATGTACAGGGGAATTTCGTATATGCCTTGGTTTTCCAGGTCAATTTCTCTTTGGGGTTCCTCAGGATGGCTGCTATTTTTTTGTCTGTTTTGAAACAGTCTTGATGTGATGCTTGTGTAGTATCTTACTGATTTTATCTGTAGTACCTCTTATGTAGGGCAAGGACAGCTGTTCCATAGGTCTGTTGGTCTTCTCAGGTCTCTGTTATGTCTTGGTGTTTTTTTGTGGAAGCCATTGGCTGTCAATTCTTCAGTCAGGGTGCATAGTTCAGTCTTTATATGTGTCTTATCTGCCAGGCATTTGGTTCTGGTAATTAGAGTTTCACACGGAATTTTATCTGTGCTGGGTGGTTGTGGATTGGGCGTTGAGGTGGTAGCGGGGTTGTGTGATTTCTTTTGGTATATGTGTGTCCAGTGTGCCATCTGTTCTTTTGTAGATTAGTACATCTAGGAATGGTAGTTGTTTGTTTGTTCGTTTTCTATGGTGAACTGAGATTTTGGGTGTGTGTTGTTTAGGTGTTGTTAGGAAATTGTTTTAGTTTTCTTTCCATGGGGCCAAATCACAATGTGGTCATCGATGTATCTTTAGCCAAGTTTGGGTTTTGTGGTGGCATTAGCCAGGGCTTCTGGATTCGATTTCTTCCATGAACAGGTTTGCAATGACGGGATGGACAGTAGGTGACTCCCCAATGCAGTAAAAAAGCTGGAACACAACACTCCTCACAAGTCACAAAGATGAAAACACAGGTCGAATGTGCAACTAAAACCCTGGCCACTATAGAAAACCCCAGCCACAGCATCTATCAGAGAAGCCAATAGAGATTGAAAAAAAGACCCCCCTCCCCTGACAGCAATGAATGCAGGAAGGAGATGGATTCCAGCCGACTTGCCATCATTTGGAAGCTGCACCCTCAAATAGAAAGATCTGCCACCACAGGCCAAGGCAAACACTGCACAAAACAGACTCCCTCTGATTCTCCAACTCTAACACCTCCTCACCAGGCATCCAGGTGAAACCAGCTTGCTCCATGAATTCAGCTTGCTGAATCGAAAGGCAGCCGTTCCTTTCACACGGAGCCAAGCTTGCACTGAAAGCTCCAACACAAAACAGATAGTGTGTGCCAGCCAATGCAAAGCCACAAAAAACAGAACAGATAGAACCAGAAACGCACCAATTCAGTCAAAACTCCAAAGTTCCAATGCAACACAAGACCCAGGCTCCTAGCCAATCAGAATGACCAGCCTCAAATTGGGAAACTAGAACTAACTCAATAACAGAAGCCTGATGATGGCAGGATGAGATTCTGCTGAAAACGTTCTAAACTTTTAAACAGAACTACAACTGACGTGGTATATATACCACAAAGGAAGCTTCCATTGAAGTTTGATGTGTGACCTGTTGGTTTTCATTTGTTGGACTAGTGAGGAGGTGTCGTTCCAGCTTTTTTTCACTGCATTTTTATGATGTTCATCTAGGCGAGTACTATTCTTCTATTGGTTCTGTCCAATGTATGTCGGTCCGGGCATGATGTACAGTGAAATTTTCGTATTATGCTTGCGTTTTCAGGTCAATTTCTCTTTGGGGTTCGCTCAGGATGGCAGAGCTTGCTATATTTTTTTGTTCTGTTTTTGCAATCGCAGTCTTGATGTGATGTCTGTTGTCTAGTATCTTACTGATTTTTCTATCCTGTAGTACCTCTTATGTAGGGCAAGACAGCTGTTCATAGGTCTGTTGGTTCTTGCTATGGATCTCTGGTTATCTGTCTTGGTGTGGTTTTGTGGAAGCCATTGGCTAGTCAATTCTTCAAGTCAGGGGTGCCATAGTTCAGCAGTCTAGTCTTTACTATTGTTGTCTTATCTGCCAGCATTTGGTTCTGGGTCAATTTTAGAGTTCTTCAGCCACGGAACGTTATCTGTGCGCGCGGTGCGTGGTGGGATTGGCGTTGAAGTAGCGGTTGGTTGTGCTATTTTCTTTTTTGGTATATGGTGCTGTCCAGTGTGCCCCTATCTGTTCTTTTGTAGAATTAGTGACATCGTAGAATGGTAGTTGTTTGTTTATTTTCCGTTCTATCTGGTGAACTTGATTTTGGGGTGTGCTTGTGTTTTTAGGTTGTGTTAGGAAATTGTTAGGGCTTTCTTCGTTTTCCCATGGGCCAAATCACCCAAATGTGTCCATCGATGGTATTCTTAGCCCATAGTTTGCTGGGGTTGTGTCGGTTGGCCATTAGCGCCAGGGGCTCTGGGATTCGATTCCTTCCGACTGAACAGGGTTTGCCAATGACGCGGGGACAGTGGTGCATTCCCAATGGCAGTAAAAAGCTGGAACAACACCTCCTCACAAGGTCCAACACATGAAAACCACAGGTCAATGGCACGAAACCCTGCCCTATAGAAAACCCAGCCACAGATCATCAGAAAGCCATAAAGATGAAAAAAGACCTGACAGCATGAATAGAAGAGATGATTCAAGCGGACTAGTCAATCATATTGAAGCCTGCAACTCTTCAATAGCGAAAGATCTCCACACCCAACAGGCCAGGCAAACACCTGGGCAACAAACAGACTCCCTCTGATTTCTCCAACTCTAAACCTCCCCACCAGGCACCCAGGTGAAACCCAGCTTGCTAAAATGAATAGCAGCTCTTGCTGATGAATAGCAGCCGTCCTTTTCACACGGAGCAAGCTGCACTGAAAGCCTCCAACACAGAACAAGATGTTTGCCCACCCAATCAAAAGCCACAAACAGACAGAAGAAAACCAGCCAAACACAATCAGTCAACTCCAAGTCCAATTGAACACCAGACCCAGGCCTCCTAGCCATCCAGAATGGGACCAGCCTCAAATTTGAAAACTAGGAAACATAACTCAAAACAGAAGCCTGATTGATTGGCAGATGAGATTCTGCTGCAAACTTTGCTACACTTTAACAAAACTATCAATGACGTGCGATGGATAATACCCAAAGCAAGCTAAACACAGCAAATGTCAGTAAACCTGCGAAAAGCTCAATATTTATATAGATATATCATCGCAGGTCCGGCTTCCTTCGGTAGTATCCATTGTCCATTGTAGTGCTTTTAAAGTTGTAGCAACATTCAGCAGAATCGTCATTGTGCCATCATCAGGCTCTGTATTGTGTTTCGTATGTGGGCAGGCTATCACAGCTGTTAGTTGATACCTGACCCACATACGAAACTCAGTACGGAAAGACTGATGATGGCAGATGAGATTCTGCTGGAAATGTCCTGACTACAACCTTTAAAGCCAACTACCAATGATGTGGGGATAACACCTGAAGGAAACCTGAACTGCATTCATGTAAGTTACCCGCAAAAACACACGCACCACACACATGCTATCGATCTATCTATCTATCTATCTATCTCTATTCTATCACTCCTATCTATCTATCTATTCTATCTGATCTTCTCTATGCTATCTTATATCTATCTATCTTCTATCTATCTTATCTATCTCTCTATCTATCTATCTATCTTATTATATGTATATATGTTTCTTAATTTTCGCAAAGTAAACTTACCAGATACTTATGGTATTAAGCTTCTGTACGGGTATTTCTCAAACGTCATTGCTTATGAGTGATGCTTATTAAAGTTGCTAGCAAAAAATCATAAAGGTTTCATTGTGTCTGGTGTTTGTCTTTTGAGTCAGAATCTTTCACAAACCATTCTGTTTTAAATTTGGGGCTAGCCTTCTGCCTGTGCCAGAATGGTTTTATCTCATCCCTGATTGGTTGGCGAGTCTTTGTGGTCTGTGTTTATTGGTCTTGGAGTTTGGTTTGGTTCTGCTTGATTGGCGTTTCTCAATATTCTTCTGTCTGTTCTTTCTGACTTTTTGTGTGTGTCTGATGAGCTGGCCACCACTGTGTTTCCTGTATTGAGAGGCTTTTAGTGTTGTCTTGGCTCCGAGTAATGGACAGCTATAATTTATTTGGAAGCCTCGGTTTTCATCTGTGGAGTGCCCTGGTGCGGATGTTTTGAGCTGGAAGTATCAGGGGGGTATTCTGTTTGTGCCAGATGTTTGCTTGGCTTGTGGTCTGTGGGAAGATTTTTTTTGTTTGTGAGTGCAGGTTTCCAATGATTAACAGTCTACGTGGAATCATCTCTTCTATCTCCATGCTTTAAGGTCTTTTTTCAAATCTCTATGAGCTTCCTGAAAATTCTGGTAGCTGGGGGTTTTCCAATAGTGGCAAGGGTTTTGGTGCCATTGAAAGCTCACATGCTGTGACCTTGTTGTTTGTCATGTGTTGGACTAGTGAGGAAAGTGTGTTTCAGCTTCTTTACTGCATTATTTGTAAACGCCTGCACACCCGTGTTCAATTCTAGGCGATAGGTTACTTATTTTCTATATTGGTCTGTCCAATGTAATGTGGCCGGCATGATGCACAGGCGAAACTTCATATATGCCTTGGTTTTCACAGTCAATTTTATCTTGGGGTCTAAGGAGGTCTGCTATTCTTTTTGTCTGTTTCTGACACTAGTAGTCTTGATGTGATGCCATGCTGGTAGTATCTTACTGCAGATTCTGTCTGTAGTAACCTCTTATGCAGCGGCAATGACAGCTGTTTCCATAGGTCTCTTGTGTCTCTAGGCTCTTCTGTTATCGTCTTGGTGTGTTCTTTGTGGAGATCAGGTTGGTGATCTTTGTTTTTTTTGGAAGCCTTTGGCTGGTCAAACTTCAGTCTAGGGTAGCATAGTCAGTCTCTTTATATGTGTCGCTTATCTGCTAGGCACTTTGGCTCTCTGGTACATTAGTAGTTTTCGCACGGAATTTATCTGTGCTGGGTGGTGGTGGGATTGGGGGTTGAGGTAGCGGTTGGTGTGTGTTTTCTTCTGGTATATGGTGTGTCCTAGTGTGCCATCTTTTTGTTTGTACACTAGTATATCTAGGAATAGTAGTTGTTTGTTTTCATTTCCATGGTAAATTTGATTTTGGGATGTGTGCTTTTTAGGTGTGTTAGGAAATCATTTAGGTTTTCTTTTCCATGGGGCCAGATCACAAATGTGTCATTGATATATCTTAACCATAGTTTGGGTTTTTGGGTGGCATTAGCTAGGGCTCTAGATTTGAATTCTTCCATGAACAGGTTTGCAATGATGGATTACAGTGGTGATCCCCTAGGGGCTCTTTCAATTTGCTTGTATCTTTGTCCTTTATATATTAAATATGTGTTGGTTAAGCAGTGTTCTACTAGTTCCATGAGGTGTTTAGTTGGTTGGTATTCATTTTTGATGATTTCTAGGGTTTCTTTTATTGGGACTTGAGTGAATAGTGAAACCACGCTGAATCTTACAAGAAGATCTTTTTGTTCCATGTGTAGATCTTTGAACATTTCTAGGAAGTGGTATGATCTTCTGTTGGATCTCTTTGCTAATGTTGCTGGTTATGGCTTTCTTCTTGGTTAGGATTAGGGTTACTTTCCAAGCTTTCAAAAACAGTCACCAAAACCAATCCTTGACCAATCTAACAAATTGTATTTGTACCAACCTGGTGAGGGGAGAAAATGTGCCAGATGCCCAAACCATACGGCCTCTCCAAAATACACAAAGAAGCATACCTCTAAGACCCATAGTCAGCTCCATAGGAGCACCACTACAAAAACTGGCCAAATATCTAGCAAAACAGCTGCAGTCTCATGCTGAAGCATCAGCTTCACTTGTACAAAACTCATACCACTGTGTGTGTCAGTGTCTTTCTCTGTGTCTGTGTCTGTGTGTATATGTGTATATATAAATCATTATAGTCTTCAACATGACCACAACTGAGCCCAAAATTTCCAGTGCTAAGCAAAGTAGTTGTTGAGTGAGTCATGTATTTTATATCAATTGCCATGGTTATTAAACGAGCCATTGAAGTTGCTAAGTGAATCATGCAGACATTAAGTGAATCTGGCTTCCCCCATTGACTTTGCTTGTCAGAAGCTCCTTAGGAAGGTTAGGATCTCAGGATGCTGCAACTATTGTGAATATGTGCTGGTTGCCAAGCACCTGAAGTCTGATCATAGGCCTGTGGGGATTCTGCAGTAATCATGTGTGAGAACTAGTCATAAGTCATATTTTTCATTGCCGTTGTAACTTTGAATGGCTAATAAATGAATGGTTGTAAGTTAAGGATTACCTGTACTACATTTTTTGAATTGTATTGTCAGACTTAAGGACAAAAATGCAGAAAACTGAAAAGTTCAATTTCTTTCATTTTAGCACCTTGTATAAGTATTATACATACACTAGAATACACTTGGTTTAAAAGAAAAAGAAATCAGGATTCTAACACATCAGTAGGCTAGCACCAAATTTAAAACAGAAATAGCTGTGAAAGCCTGACTCACAAATGAACAAAATACAGAAGCCTCATGATGCCAGATGAGATTCTGCCGAAACATTGCTACAACTTTAAAAGCACAACTGGTGAAAGCTCTGCCTCTGGGAAGGAGGGCCCGCCTGTCAGCTGTGCGGGGTGCCCGGGGCAGCACGCAAAGCTTCCCAGTGGCAGAGCTCTCACCAAGGCAGCGAGCACCTCCCCACTGGACCCCCTGCTCATCCCACCAGGGCCGCGCCAGAGCTGTGCGGGCTGGGCAGAGCCGGGAAAGCAAGCCACAGGTGCGTGCATGCCTCCTCCTGGCCCTCATTCCCAAATCTCACCCAGGCGAGCAGCGCTTCACTTGCTCTGCAAAGCTGTGGCTTACTCACCTCTCAGCAAGCAGGAGGAACTGGCTGCAGCCTCCTCCTCCTCAGCTGCAGTGCAGACATTGACCTTGTGGAGAGAGAGAGAGAGAGAGGGAGATATCCTCTTGTGTGAGCACCTTCCCCCGCAGTTCTCCGCAAGAAAGGAGGACCCGCCGGCTGGGGTGGGTAGGGGAAACTGAGCCACAAAGACTCCCTCAGCGGATGCTCCTGAAGGAGTTGGTTGGAAGCAGCGTGGCTAGGCTGGCCGCGGAGACACTCGGTACAGGTGCCTCCAAAGGCAGGAAGGACGGGCTGGTGGGTGATAACCTTGGTCGTTCTCCCCACGTCAGGCTAAGGGTGGTGGCTGTTTCCACTGTGAGTGGCTCGGACCCGCAGGATCTGCAGCTCCTCAGCCACCTGCCTGCCTTCCCGCCTGGCCTTTCTTTGAGGTGGAAGAGCTCGTGGGCTGAAGGGACCGGCGTGTCAGAGGCGCACAGTGTAGGGAGGTCGGGGAGGAACTGAAGAGGCCCCGGGTGATTCATCTCCCCATGTGGGGTTGGGCTGCCCTCTCAGGCAGGGGAGGCTTTGTTGTAGTAGGGTGTCATTTTTAAAATAATTCGCTTTACCT
>BHFT01004711.1:0-23256 GCA_004320025.1 Laticauda laticaudata
AAAGAGAGAGATCTGTGTGCCTCCCTTGCACACATTCTCTATTTGTTTGTCTAATGCCTTATGGCACCTGTTTGGCATCCTTTCTGAAGCTTTTGTCTGCTTGGTTTGTGCTGAGATTTAGCTTGGACCTTGATGGTTGAGGGTTGAGAGCTACGCTACCGCCTGCCATTTTGAATTGAAAGAGATGCGAGTATGCTCATTATATCAAAGCGATACTCTGTTGAGGCGTTGGTACGCCCAGGAACCTGATCCAAAATAGGAACCGGTTGCCCTGATAATATCTTATCCCCTTGTTCTGTTTTTATTTTTTTTTGTTTTTTTTATTAAGATTATTATTATATATATATAATATATATAATATATATATATATATATATATATATATATAATATATATATATGTATATATTATGTATATATATATGTATATATATACATATGTAATATAATAAGATGAGTCGTATGCACAGTAATAATATCTTCCCTTATTAATATATCAATACTGAATATTTTTAATTTTATTTTAGAGTGAAGAATGTCATATATATATATGACTCTGTGTTCACTCCTGAGAAGCATAGAGCTGAAGAAACCAAGCCTGAAGATGATGAATGAGACTTCATCGAAACGTCGCCTAGATACTTCCAATTTTTAGTGGGAGAAAACTCGAAAAACAAATAATGATAGATAGCAGATAGATAGATAGATAAGATAGATAAGATAGATAGATAGATATAAATAAACAAATAAAATTAATAGAGCAACACGCTTGATAGAGTGAATATCCAAACAGCCAAATTAAAGAACATCCTGAAAGGGCCAAGATAATAAAGAGAGCTTTCAAACAGCTTCCCTGCATAGGCAGACACGGGCCTGGGTGCTCACTGTTGTGCCGCTGGGCAAGGCTGTGAGGGTTAAAGCCAACAATAATACATGGATGGCCTTGAATCTAATAAGAACGAGGTGTAATATATTCCTGAGGTTATCAAAGGGAAAAGCCTCTGATCGGGAAGGAAAAACTACCTCACAGAGAGCTCGGTTACAAATAGCGCGGCCACACAGTTTTTGTTTTGTTCTGTTTTTTTTTAAGTAAAAGCAAAAACAATCGCCATCATTTTTGGCATGCGCACACTTCCCAGAAACAAACTCCTGCCGCAATGGAGAAATGCCTCCAACCAGCTTCTCCTTGTGGCTAAACAGTAACGGCATGGGAGGGGTGGAAAGAATTCTTTCTGCTTTCTACACCAAGATGTGTTTCTGAGGGTGAAAACTGCAACATACGACCTCGGATGAGAGCGAAAATGCTCACGCTGCTATTGCCGAGTAGAAAAAAGGCAATGAGGAAGTCACAATGGCAGGGGGTAGAAACAATCAGATGGGGGGGCTCAGAGCAATTGCCGAAGCCGCCTGCCACTATCAGGTGCGAAACAGCGCTGCCCAAAAAATGCACAATGATCACCGACAACCAGATGGAGAGGGGCTAATGTCGGGAGATTGTAATTGATGTGGAAGGCTAAAAAGCCTGAAGAACGAACTGGACTATAATCCAAACCCTGCTGGATAATACTCCTGTTTTGGCCAAGGAAGAACAAAAAAGCACCTGCCTGTCCATGAGGCTGAGCCAAAAACTGGGAAACGCTGGGAGGAGTCCCGTGGAGAAGGAGGAGCGTTCCACAAATTAAGCCCAGCCTAGACATGCAGAGACTGAAGCACCTCCCACTACTGGATGCTCTGAACAGCTCATGGGAGAATTACAAGGAGCAAACTGTAATATATACTGCTTGTGTTCACATTTAGCCTATTTCCTCCTACCCAGACTTCTAAGACCTGTACAGGACTCCTACAGCTTCTCTAGCTATGCCTAGACAGGCAATATCAAATTGGGTATCCAAAATACTATATGAATGTCCCACCAGATATTAAATAACAAAACTACCCCATTTTCTGAAAATAAGACCTACCCTGAAAGTAAGTCCTAGCTTGATTCTTACACGTGCACCCAATATAAGCCAAATTAAACCCTAATTAAGATCCTGCCCACTCCAGGGTTCATGGGTAAAAATTAAGCTAGGGTGGGGATGGGGGTGGTGGAGCCACCCTACTACTAACCTTTGGACATTTAGAGCCAGGCCTTGCACACCCCGACACCTGCCTTGCTGGGCCATTTCTTTTACAGCCAGCAAGGCTAGGAAGGCTTTCCTGAAGGCCTCTTTAGCTGACAACAAAGCTCCAGAGCTCTGTTATCGGCTGCAGAGGCCTTCAGGAAAGCCTTGCCAGCCTCAGAAGAAATTCCTGAAGGCCTCTGTCAGCAAAAAGGAGGCCGGGTGGGAAGCATGCAAGTGAGGCTAGTCAGTGGATGACATCCCCCCAAAATAAGACCTGGTGCCTTTTTTGGTGGCAAAAAAATACATAAGACAGGGTCTTATTTTGGGGGAAACATGGTAACTCCACACAATTACAAAAGTACTCACAAAAGTGAATTTGGAGATTTTCCTTATGAACCTTCCAGAAAATTTTACATATGTACATAATTCACTCTTCTAAAAAACCCAGCATCAGAAATACACTAAATTACTCAAACTATACAAAGTTTACATACAAATATCTTCATTAAATTAATAACTCTTCACTGAAAAATACAGAAATATTCCAACAATCTTAAAAGCATCAAAATTAGAAAGAAGCAGTTTTCCACAAACAATATTTGATGTCATGGAAAGGCACAGATAGATTTATTTAATATATTATGTAAATTAGATGTTTATAAGTGTAACTGACTAGATTTCTAATTGAAAATTCTATCTCAGTGTAAGGCTTAAATTTGTTAATTATAATAAAGAAATACATCTATTAAATGCTTCTGCTTGGAAATATCTAACGTTCAAGTTTTATCTCAATCATAAATCCACTTTTTAGTTACTAGATACACATTATGTCTCAAGCTGAATAAACAAAAACAGTAAGGAAAAATGCAGGAAGATAATATCTATATATGGAAATGAAAATCAGTTTGTTATAGTGGCTAGAAACCAGGAGAATATGAGCTATTTATTTGGTATCTCTATTTTTTGAAACAAAATATTTAATCTTAGAAAAGAAATTTTTGAAAAGATTAAAAATACAAATGAAAGAAAAGGAAAAAAAATCAATGCAAAATATTTGCTCTATGGACTAAAGAATGGTAGATGCCATTTATTTATGTCTGTTTCAACTTATTTCATTACAAGT
The DNA here is from genome assembly GCA_004320025.1 of Laticauda laticaudata. Lineage (NCBI taxonomy): Eukaryota > Metazoa > Chordata > Lepidosauria > Squamata > Elapidae > Laticauda > Laticauda laticaudata. The sequence continues at coordinate 3,228 of BHFT01004711.1, forward strand.
AGTTCTTCTTTGGGGAAAAGTGGAAGAGTGCCACAATTGTAAGTAGAGCATAGCTGCTAAAAATGAGAGCATGATGTTGTTGTAGCCTAAAATTAATATATTTTTAAATAATCAGCTCTTCAGTTAGACTATTGCTAATTTTTCCAAATGTAGAAAAAAAATCAACATTAAACTATCCATAGCTTCTATCATTGAAATAAAACAATATATATCAGGAAAAATATTACAGTATATTTGCATAGCTCTAACTCAGTGTTTCTCAACTGGGCAGCTTGAAGATGGGTGGACTTCAACTCCCAGAATTCCCTCGCCAGCTTTGCTGGCTGGAGAATTCTGGGAGTTGAAGTCCACCCATCTTCAAGCTCCCCAGGTTGAGAAACACTGCTTTAAATGCATAATTGCAGGATCTGTCAGAAAATTGTTTAATAATGAATTCAGCTTTGTTCTTACGTTTTTATATGGACAATAAAATTCCAGAGTACTCATGTTCTGAGGAAGATCTAAAAAGCCTACCTGAGAGACTCTGCCATTCGTCTTAAGTCTTCATTTTGCTGTTTCAATCGTTCAAGTTTTGCTAATATTTTTGACAGTTCACGGCTAGAGTGGTCCGGATGCTCACTGTCTCGTACTAAGTGTCCACCTATGTAAAAGAGCAATGTTCCCCAAGCAAAAAGGATGAGCATAATCCATCGCCAGGAGCCAGTCCATGGCCGCATTTTCAAATGTTTTGACCACTACAAAATAATTTTTGTTTACAAAGTAAACATTGTAATTCCTCAGTCAATACAAAGATTCCAAGGTTTCAGTGCTATTCATAATCATCTTGTGCTTCTCAAGGCATTTATCCTATAGCAGAATTTCAAAATAATTATCCAAGATGATGAATATTCCAAGTACTAAGGTCACAGGTGTTTTGGCTTTATGCCTGCGAAAAAGAAACAAAATGTTAATGTTATATTTTAATGTCCAAACCTGCAGCAGCCCATCTCTGAATAAAGGAGAATATTTGTAGCTCAGGGTTAATATGAGGGGTCCTTGGTGTTCTCTGAGTTTGGTTGTTTTTTATTTATTTTTTTGTTTTTTATAGGACTGATATTAACTAGTTTGGGTAATGAAATGTCTGCAAGAAAACAACAAAGTTCAGAGAGCCCTAAAAACCTAATTCAGTAGATTGGAGTAATTCAGTAGAGAAAATCAATTTATATGATTGCTAAAAGTTGACAATGACGATGGCATGTAATCAATAATCATTTTTCTCTACTTCCAAACTATTAATTTTCATAGAGTTAGATATAAACAAACTCTTGAACAAGGACAAACAGTTCTTATGAGCCATGGTAGAATAATATTAGAAAAAAAAAAGACATCAAATCCAAATATGCTACCCTACCACCAAAAATAAACAGATATTCAAAAAGACTCCCTGGCCTATCACTAAGCTATAATGTATGATCAAAGAGATCTTACATTTCATCATAAATATGGGAATTCTGTTGAAAGTCTCAATAAATACAAATGGATTTAGTTGCAACAGATCCCTAATACTTGCAGCATAAAACCACTTATCTTCATAGCAAAGTCTGGGTGAATAGAAAGCATTAATTTTGAGATAACAATATTTCACTGAATGCAAAAACATGTATTAAGTTATTAAAACTGTGCTTATTAAACCATTATAAATAAGATATAGTTATAGAATATAATAAGCATTATACTGATTTAACTATCTAAAATACTGCTGAAAGTATTAGGTTACTTCAGGAAACTTATATTGACGGCAGTGTCATGAACCTATTGAGGATAGTTTGCAGTGTAGAAAGATTAAGGAGATAGTTTGATAGTTTGGAGATCCAGGTTCAAAGTCCCTATTTGACCTTATAAGACTTGTTCTGGGACTTCAGGCCAGCCTTCATTTCCTCAGTCCAGCTCTTTCTCACAAGGTTATTGGCAGAAACAAAATGAACACTGCTCAATGAAAAATGAATGAGATCACAAATGAAAGGGGAGAAAACTATATAACCATTACTGCAGTAGTATTACATGATATTGATTAAGCTAACATTGGTGTACATATTTTCCTGATGATATGTGATATTACATCACATATGCCTTGTATAAACTATATTTTTGCTATTAAGAGAGCATACAGATTTGCAACAAACCTCAGGGACCTGAGCTTGGTTAATATTTCCACCTGAGATCTTAAAGATACCATGAGGCTAGACAGATGGTACACTTGATTCAATAAAATAGCATCAAACATTAAATTGTGCCATCAAAGCTAGCAGAAAACTGCTAAAACAATGTCATCTTCTACTACTGGAAACATAGCATGAAACAGACCTCACTATAATCTTGTTCAGTTCATTAGTATGTTATCATTTTACCTATTGTAGTATTTTTCCATCTACCTCAAAATAATAGTTTGCAGACCAAACCAAGGAAAGATTGGCCACATCTCTTTAGAATTTTCTTAAAATATGATAACCAAAACCGAACATCGCATTGAAAGCTGGGTTTGACCAATGCAGAATCAAGTGGAATTATTACTTTGGAAATACTTCTATTGAGTCAGCGTAAACCTGTATGTGCATTTTTGGCAGCCACATCACACTAATGACTGGTATTCAATTTGCAATAAATTCAGAGATGGTATTCAGCAGGTTCTGACCAGTTCTGGAGAATCGGTAGCAGATATTTTGAGTAGTTTAGAGAACTGGCAAATACCACCTCTGACTGGTCCCACCCCCATCTGATCGGCTGGGTCTTCTTTTGCTGCCCTGCACAGGAGAACGGAGCTGGAAAGCAGGTTAGTGCGGTAGGGAGGGAATGGGGATTTTGCAGGAAGGAAGGAACCTTCCTTCCCCTGGAGTGGGGTAAGAATGGAGATTTTACAGTATCCTTCCCCTGCCACGCCCACCAAGCCATGCCATGTCTACCAAACTACGCCCACAGAACTGGTAGTAAAAATTTTTGAATCCCATCACTGAATAAGCTATTATTCCAAGATCTTTTGCCAAATCATGTATCCTCCCTATCTTATTTCTATGCATTGTTCCTTAAATGAAGAACTCTGAATGTATCTGTTTTATTGCATACTATACTGTTATGTTCAGACCTTTTCTGTCTTCTCAGATATTAGCTATTCCAACCAGTTTTGTATCATTATCAAATATTATAAACATTGTGTCTACTTGTTCATCCCACTTACTAATAAAATGTTTTAGTACAACATCCAGAACTACACCTTGTAATACTCCACTTGGTATATTGCTGCAGATAAATGAAGAGTGCTCTTACAATTTTTCAAGCCAGTGTACATCCACTTGTCATGCCAAGTCAGGTGACATTTGTTTTCTTTCAACCATTGGGCAGTTTGCCAATTCTCCTAAATTCTCAAAAATAATATAAAATGGTTCAGCCAAGCTATCATGAAGTTTTTCATGTACCCTCAATACAGTGCATATAGTCCTGAAGATGTAAACTTGTTTAAAGTAAGTAGCTTTTCCCCAACATGCTTTTATTAGTTTATTAATCCTGACCCTGCTATTCTTCAGAATGCCACATAATCTCTTGTTGGAGAAAACAGACAAAATAGGACTCAGTAACATAACTTTTTCTTTGTTATCTGTTATCCTTTTGCCAACATTATTGAGAGCCAGTAACCATTTCACTTCCCTTCTTTTGAAAATACCTGAAGCTCTTTCTGTTGCCATCAATTAATTAGATTTTTCATTTAGTAGAGGATCAGATGGTTCATTTTTAACACAACTGATGTTATGAAATATTAAGTATAATTATATTAAAATATTTTGCTTAGTCTATCTTATTGAGAAATGCAGTGTGTATTGTTATATATCTTTTCTTTCATAAATATACAAGTCTATCTGAAATAAATATTTTAAAGAACACAGAAGCTAATCCAACACACAAAATTTCATTTAAAAAAAAGGCAACCAGCAAATCCAAAGAGTAATTTACTGTTGATTTCCAAATTATTTTACATAAAGGAACTGCTCTTCAATGAAGTATTTATTTATTTGATTTGAAAAAAATAACCTTTTTCTGAAGTAAATTTCGAAGACTACTAAACAGAGCAATTTGCATCCTTGGTTTTAACAACATTTGAACATTATATTCAACACTTGTGCTAACTGCTAATATATTAAGGGCTTTCTTTACTCCAGTAGCATCTTTATTCTGTTCCCTATTTTGTGAAAGGCTGGATCATGAACAGAGTATAGGGTTCTGTCTGTTTTGCTGCTGCCCATAGTATTATAAACTTTCCCCAGCCTAAGTCAGTTCATCTGAGTCTTTTCTTCCATCTATACAAGACATTCCTGGACCTAGATAATTCTTAGTCTGATAATAAAAATCCAAATTTAGATAGCTGTAGCCAGGGAAAAGGTGCAAATTTTTTTGCCACCATGGAGTAACATTTTTACTATGGTAAAAGCCATGGACTGTTTACCTTTGCTATATCTTTAGCAATTACTGTACAGAATAACTGAAAGATTATTTTCCAGAAGAGCTTGGAACAGTTACAGAGCAGTCCCCAACCTTTCTGGCAACAGAGACAGATTTCAGAAGAAAAGCTGTCTTCCACAGACCAGAAATGGATGATTTCAACTGGGCTGCTACCAGTTCTTACCCGGTTGAGTGAACCGGATGTTAATTTTACATCTGGTTTGCCAAATCGGTAGTTGCAATGACTGGCTAACCCTGCCCACCCTAGGAGGCTCCATGAGGCCCGTTTTGGATCCCAGGTAAGTGCAGAGCCTGCATGGAGGCTTGGGGAGGGTGAAAAATGGGCCTCCCAGAGGCTCCAGAAGTCCAGAAACAGGCCCATTTCCAGCCTCCAGAGAGCCTCAGGAGCCCAGAGAGGGGGGAAACAGGCCTTCCAGAGGCTCGAGGAAAGCCTCCAGAGCCTGGAGTGGGGGAAAACAAGTCTCCTGGAGGCTCCAAAAAGTTGGAAACAGGCCCATTTCCAGCCTCCAGAGCCCAGGGAGGCCATTTTTGCCCTCCTGGAGGCTCAAAGAAAGCTTCTGGAGCCCGGGGAAGGCAAAAATGCCCGCCCACCATGGTGCAGGTGGCCAATTAGGCCACACCCACCATGGTCGCACCCACCCAGCAATCAGGTAGAGAACCGGTTGCTAAATTTTTTGAAGCCCACCCCTGCCTAGATCCTGTGCATGCACAAATGAATCTTTGCTCACTGGCATACACCAATACTTCAGGATGATTTTCATCCAACACAGCATATGTGCACACTTTAAATCCATGAATACACTAAGGCAGAAGCTTGTTCACCCCAAGGATAAAACACCCAGACACAAACTGAGCAACATGATATACGCAGTACGTGAGCCATGTGCAGATCTGTACATTGAGGAAACAAAACAACCACTTCATAAATACATAGCACAACATAGGAGAACAAACGCATCAGGACACGATTCAGCAGTCCATCTGCACTTAAAAGACAAAGGCCACTCTTTTGAAGATAGCAATGTCCACATTCTGGACAGAGAGACCACTGTTTTGAAAGAGGGGACAAAGAGGCCATCCATGTCAGCCCTCTCTTTACAGAACGGGAAGGATCCCACATCATCTACCTCCAGTCTACAACAGTCCTTTCAACAATTCCAAGAAGGCTCCAAACCCATTTGCACTACTCAGGTAATTCTGAGGGCACGGATAAACCTCCAAGTAGCCTCAACAACTCTAAAATAACGCAAATGACCAGCTGTCTGCAAGGAATATAAATCGCTCCATTCCTCCCATCCAGTCAGAGCTGAAGAAGCTTCTTGGATGAAAAGCAAAATGTCTTCAAAGAGAAAAAAGAAAGTCCAGTTGCCTCTTGAAAAAAGCACTTTTGGGGTGTCTATTGAGAGACTCAATCATCTAAGTCATGGTTGTCCCGATGGTGCTTTTCCATAAGGCAAAGCCTTATGGAAAAGACTAGTGGGGAAACCCACCATTCAATCAGAACTGAAGAAGCTTTATAGATGAGAAGCAAAATATTTTCAAGGGAAAATAAAACAAGAAAGTTCCAGTTGCCCTTTTGAAAAGTACCTTGGGCTATTGCTATCTATGTTTCTTATTAAGGTCTTTTTTTAATCTGATTTCTCATAACAGTCATGAGCTCATAACAAGGCAGAATTATACAATTGGGCTGAAAAATATATAAATATTCTAGAAGAAAATATGAACTTTTAAAACTGTCATATACAATATTGATTCCTGCTATGAAATGTATTACTTCAACTCTAAAACAAAGTAAAGTATATAAATTCAAATTATCTTGCTACATTTGAAATAAGTATATTCACATTAGAATTGTTTACAGATAACTAAACAATATAGTATAATTAAACTAATGCACATTAACCTTAAGATAATCATTACAAATCTCTTGGAGCATTCAAAAATTAACAAAGTAAATCTCATACTATCAGTTTATATATTAATTGGGAGTCATTTAACAGTTTTCCTGCTTGTCCACTTGGGGGCACTGATATTATATTCAACATGTCTCTTGTTTATTCTAAGATATGATTGATCAATTTAAACCAATGTCATTTATACAAAAGCAACCACTCCAGAGATTCATTCTGTTAACCAATACCAGCTTCTAAAAAAGTCTTTCAAGGTACAGATTTACATTTTCTAATGGCATTAACTTTCCCAAGTTAAAAAATAAGACACTGAAATAGCTAATCTATTACTTTTTCTTCTTATTGAACACTGCTTTTAGCAAATGGATGCGAGAATTACATCTTGGCAGGTATGAAAGAAAAAAATTATCAAATGATTTTATCTTCATAAAATAGGTTCAATAATAGCATACCCAGATCTGAAACCCAGCATTCAAAAGAAATAATCTCCAGAATAAATCTAATTTTAGCTTAACAAACATACCTTTTTCCCAGAATTAAAGGAAATGCCCATTAGAAATTTAAATATCTACCCTTAAAATCTTTACCAGAATTTTTGTATAGATGGAATATCTATTGATAGCATTTTATTCATAAACCCAAATGGCCAGGCATCTGTTCACATGCTTTAGAGACTAAAATTTCGTTATCTCCTTTTTATGTAGATTTTCTTTGGTTATAGCAGATTTCTTATGCTAACAGCCCGCTGAATGTGAATGTTACTGTCAATGGATTGTAACCTTCCAGTGTAACCTTTTCTCCCTTTGCAGTAAATCATTCTTTGAAAACTATATCTTTCTCAAGGACATTTATAATCACTATGATTACTATCTCCCCCCTACAAGTAAGGTAGGGGGTCAAATTGTTAAACCAGATTCATAACCAAGCACATACCTGCATTTCAAAGCAAACAATCCAGCATTTCAAAGCAAATAGCTCGCCATTTCCCCAGGAAGTGGTGAAACTTTGAAATTACATTATCTGTTTCCTTTATCTGTGGTAAAACAGTTGCTTTGTCTTTAGCAAATATCTCTCTACTTTGCTGCATATAAGAAGTGACAACTTTTAGCTGGCAGGCTTCATTCTAGGTGCAGAGTTCAGTGACTCTTTGTAGCTTATCAATTTTATTTTTTTAAAAAAATTATTGGATCTACTCCAATTTTTGGTTTTCCGTGCAAGTGATTTTTTTCCACACCTTTGGACAAACTGTTTTGTTAAAAAAAAAACCAAAATGAGAATATTTTGAATTTATTCCTTCCTTTTATTGGAAAAAATATCCTTCTGGGTTCAGTTCCAAGTGGGGAAAAAGACACTTTATGGAGGTTGCTTGGAAAGAAGGTTTAATGGTGAATGGCTAGGTGAAGGGGAGAGGAAAGGGAGAGATGCTGAGAATGCCTGAATTTTATACCCTCTGTTGGGCCCACCTTAGTGTTTCCTGTTCCTGTATAAGAAATGTATCCCATTGGCTGTCAGACTCCCAGGGGGCGGGGGTCTCAGCTAACTTTGTAGGCTTTGTCTATGTCCCAGGTTTGTTTGAATGCTGGCTGATGTAATCTTCCCAGATGCCATGTGGTGAGATAGGTTGAGGGCTAATTCTATCTGTTGTTATGTAGAATAGAGTGGCTCAGGCCTTAATGGCCTATTGACAAAGGTGGGGGGGGGCTGAGTTTCTGCCTCTCTTGAGTTTCTACTTCTCTTTTTAGGAGAAATATTCTGCCTGTTTACCATATCCCAAAATATTTCATTTTTCTAGGAGAGGGGTGGGTGCTAATTTCCTACACTATCAAGCTCCCTAATCACATTTTACACCCAAATGTTTTACTATGAAAAAATATGAGAATATAAAAAAAGATCTTCAGCATTGTTTGTGAAAAAAAGTCTTAATCACAGTTGCATGAGGAAGGTCAACTTCCCTCTTTAGGAGTTCGACACTTCTAAATGTCAGAAACATTGATATCTGAGCGATGAAACACTCAGTACAGTACATGGTACAATGGACATCCCTTCTTGAATGCCTTGTGCTCAAAATCTTATTAATAAGGAGCTACTGAAGCCCATTTTTGTTTTTATGAAAACTGTCTTGCATGTTCTATTAATATCAGCAATTTTCATCAATATCTATGATAATTTACATTAAAGAATCTTGATTTTCCAAATCAAATTGGAGCATAGACTTATGGATGTAACAGAGATTAACTTCTTAATATACATATTAACCCATCCAGTAACCCAAGACAAGACTGATCTTCTGTTGACCTTAATTTACAAAATCAGGTTTCTTTTTAAAAGTATAATATGCTAATCTGCCCAATTCAGCAATAAGTAACTGATACAAATTTTAGATACCATAATCACAACTAATAAATATAAAATGTTTGCTATTATCACTGCATCATCAACTTATATATATCACTAACTAATTATGGGGAAGGGATAAGGAGAGAGAGTGAGAAAGTGAGATAAGGGAGGAAGTGGCTCAAGCTACAATCTTTTCTTTTATGTATATTGACACGTGGCCAATAAAGTATTCTATTCTATTCTATTCTGTTCTATTCTATTCTATTCTATATTCTATTCTATATGATAACACCGTTAACACTTCTAAATGACAGGATTAAGCCTGGGAACCAGAGACAAGGATGCCTGAGTGATGAAATATTATAGATGATGAATATTCTGAAGTGTTCTGGGAAATAATGTGAAAAGCCTGATATAAAGCCAAATAGCCTTCAGACTACTACTTCCTACAGATTCTGTATTTCACCTATTCTGATAGAATATATGTCCATTAATGGTGTTTCAAAACTATTTATTTAATTTTTTATTTATTTATTCAATAAATCAAATTAATTGAGTGAGTGAATGAATAAATGAACATGCATATTAAAATAATCATAAACAGCAGGCAAATACAGCGAATGCATACAACTCAGTATAATTATTGGAGAGGCTCACTACTGCTGAAACCCGAAACACAACTATGTCTTGAAGACTTTCATAAGGGAAGAAATGTAGATGCCAATCTAGATATCACAGGAATGATGTTGCAAAGGGAAGGTACTATAGCCAAAAAAGCTCTCTTTTTGGTCCTACTAAGCATTGCTTATTAAATGGGACTCACAGAATACTTTCCTGCCAGATCTGATGGGATATGGATAAATGTAGCAAAGGATAGACAGTCCCTTAAATATCCCATAGTGACCCCATTCGAAGTCTTGTTATTCAGTATCGCAAATCTCCAATATAGTTTCCCTATTCTTGCTTTGATCAATATGTGTGCTTCTGTGGGAAGCCCCCTCCTAAAAGAATGAAATATTTTGAGGAATATTAAAAAGGCAGAATATTATATTTTCCCAAAGAGAAAAACAGAGAAACATGTTCTTAAGGGAGACAGAAACCTATACCAGTCTACCTGACCCCAAGCAGAAATGGAGGAAGCCAGCTTTTAGAAATGCAGATTTGGTAATCCATTCAAGAAAAGATATTTTGAAACTCCAGCTAACAAAGGCAGAATGGATTAAAAAGCAGCCCCTCACCCAAGATCCAACACAGGACAAAAGCCATTAGGCACAAAAGGAACTGCCAAAAACTCTTTCAGAACACAAGCCCCTTCATCGCACCAGCCCCAAAACAGTCCAAACTTCAAAGTCAGAAACCCATAAAGATCCATACACTCATTCAACCTTTTTGTCAGCTGTCCAGAATCACAAATAGGTGGTGGTTCTGCTTTATAAATAAACCCTTCTTTCCAATTAGTCTCCATTTTTCCAGTGTCGTTCTCCCAGCTTGGAATTGAACCAGATGAATTTTTCCTTCTAAAACTTTCAACCCAAATCATTATTTCATAGATTTGAGTGCTGCTGACATCATGTCTGCCAGCTGACCCATGCCTTAAATTAATCAGTTACTTATATAAAAATGTGACTTTGATTAATTGCCATTGTAAGAGATTGTTCTTTTATGTAATTCTATAAATAATTGTCTTTCCTATGCCAATTAATATAACTGGGTTCTATGACAATAGAATAATCCAGAAAATATGGAACATGTTTGTCATGATATTTGAATTGTGTACTATTCCAGAGAATCAGAACTTATCTAGAACAAATCAATTCCTGGAAGAATACAACCAGAACTCTAAATTAAGATAATTTACCTTCAGCATCTTCTTTATCTAAGTTTTATATCTTAGCCAGAAGGTTATGTGAGCAACAGTAACTTTTCTGTAATTATTTTGTTACATAGCCAATGACCAAAGTTCATGCTAAGATCTTCCAAACAATTTGTTAGTTTAGAAAAGTCTTTTATAAATCAAGAATACAACTGTTTACACAGAGATATATTTTCACATCTTTCTTAATTGGATGTGGAACAGACAAGGCAATGAAACAGTTCCTTTTGCCTCAAGTACAATATATATGGCACTAGGATTGTAATTTTATTTTTTATTAAAGTGTAAGATTTCACCTAATACTTTAATTATCATAATGGAATATCTTACAGGTTGATCAGGTTTACAAAAAGACTATATTTCAGAGACTTTTACAGATATTAGTTTACTACATTTATCATCTTAGGAGCCATCATTTTCATCTTCAGTTGTCTACTACAGATGACCGTGTTCCAACTGATGCTTATGCTTGATCAATTGTGGCATTCCTAAGATAGGAAAACATTTGATGGACAGCAGAGTAATCTATACTGTAAAAGCAAATGTGTCCCCCTTTGGACCATAGATATAGGATATGGGAATTTTGCATAAAGACAAGCAGTGAAGTGAACATTCATAACTCCTTCCCCTTCCCCCTCCTGGGAGGTTTTGTTCCTTTATTCCATTTCTAAGAGTTACAATAACAAAAGCTTCCACTGGTACCACTGCAAATTTTCAACATATATAACCAGCAGCAACAAAATTAGTCTTCTTTTTTGTGAAATATTATCATGTACCCCCAAATTTCACACATAGTATAGTAATTTTTTCAAAGTATTGTTATGTATTGTTATAGAGGGCCAAGGGAAAAAGCAGGGGCAGGAAGGGAAATGAGAGTGAGAAGAATTTCAATTTGCTAAAAGTGATCGAACATGAAAATAACATAATATGATCAAGCTGAGCAACATATTTTAATACAGATAATCCTCAGTACTCTGAAACCAATTCTATTCAATAAAGGTACTTTTTAATCTGGTTAGCTTTTAGAACCAAATAGGCTCTTTTCTTATGTAATGTTTTTTCTACTGGTAATGATAAATTGCTGTTACTTCATATAGGCTGGAGAGCAGAGTGATGCTCCTGTGAGGGATGAACAAAACATGTTGGGAGTATATATCAAAAATATACATTTCTAATAACCCACAGCCTAGCTAAAGCAAATAGGTACCATACCTATACTGGGCAGCAGCGATATAAAAAGATGCCAGATGCCCTCTTGTTCGCAGTTTAGCGAACAAGAGAAGGCAATGGTAAACCACTCCTGTATTTTTTCCAAGACACCCACATGGAGAGAAAATATAAAATGACTGACAATAAAATGCTGGCCAATAGGCCCCTCAGGTCAAATGGGATTTAATATGCTACTGAAGAAAACCTTTATTTAAAAATAAAAAATACTAAAAAAGAAAACCTGAGGCTCTTTTGGAATATTAATAAATACTGTTTATGACATGGCTAGATTAAAGCCCTTGGGATGTCTAACATTTCTAATAATCCACAGCTGGTATACAAAATGATGATGCTGATGCTGGTATACAAAAAATGAAAATCCAAAACTGACAGAATTACACTAGGAACAGAGAACATAAAAAGCCTGAACACAGGATAGATGAAATGACTATAAATTGACATATTAAACATTAGCAAATTGAGGTGCTCAGGAATCAAACACTTTCAGTTAAAAGATCACATCATTTATTATTCAGGACATGAAAAACAAAAAGGAAACTGTGCTGCTTTTATAGTTTGGAAGTGTACAGCAAGAACTATTGGTTACAGTGCAATAAATGCTGGATAATAATGATTAGACTTTATGGGCAACCCTTTATTATAACTACCATTCAGATTTATGTTCCAAACACTAATGCAGAAGTGGAGGCTGATGACTTCTAAGATCAAGCTCAATCTTAAACTGACAGAACATGCAAACAAAATGCTGCTTGTGATTGGAGACTGGAATGCCAAAGTTGGAAACTTGAAAGGAAAATGTAGTTGAATTATAGGGCTGAGGAAACTGAAATGAAGCAGGAAAATGAATACTCAATTTCTCCATAGCTAATACTGTCTTCAAACAACAAAATGGTATCTCTATACATAGATATCACCAGATGAAGTATATAGCAATCAAATTAACTGTATTTTTGCTGAAAGAAAAGGAGGAGCTCAATTAAAGTATCAAAGACATGGCCAGGTGCTGACATGGAACAGATTACAAACTGCTCATGTGCAAGCTCCAAGTTAAGCTAAAAAAAGGAGAAAGCCAGTCAGTTTCCATAATATGATCTTAAACATATATCTATCCTTTTCAAAGAGACGATCAGGAATCACTTTTAACATTCTGAATTTCATTAACAGAGAACCAAAGGGATTATGCAACGAATTTAAGGATATATGTGAAAAGGGACCATCAAAGATGAAGAAACAGATGAAAGCAAACTGGACATCAGAAAAAAAAAATTGTAGAAACTGCCAAGAAGAAAACAGAAGCCAAAGCCAAGAAACACAAAACTCTCAGAAAGGAACTTAACAAAGTGTTTCAGAGAGCTATTCTCCCAGTTCGGCTTGGTTCTGGCATGCCACTAGCGCCAAAGATCAGCGGTACCGAATTAGTCCTCTCTCTGAGGAGCTGCTGTTGCCCCCCCCCACCGCCTGGGCTCCCGTACTGATCTTTATTCCCTGCTTTTGAAGTGCAGCTGCTTTGCGCAGCATAGAAGATTGCCACGTGTCAGCTGCTGAAGTGACAGGGAGAGTGCAGGATTGCAGGTGTTGGAAAGCCTCTGCGCCAGTGCAGAGTGTGTTTGGGGCATGTGCAAAGTGTGTGTGCATGCATAAAGCGCACCCACCAAGCCATGCCCAATGAACCAGTGCAAAACTATTTTGAAACTCACCACCACTTGTATTGGTATAATAAAAGAAGCTAATAGACATATGGCTGCCTTCTTGCAGTGCCTAGAGGTTGTGGGAGCCTGGATGGGTGACAACAGACTTCAACGGAATCCTGGAAAGAGAGATAACAGATAATCAGAGTTGAAAGGGACCTTATAGATCATCTAGTCCAACTCCCCCACCCAAGTGGGAGACCCTACACCATTTCTGAAAAATGGCAGTCCAATCTCTTCTCGAAAATCTCAAGTGATGACACAACTTTCGAGGGCAAGCTGTTCCATTGGTTGATTGTTCTCGCTGTCAGAAAGTTTCTCCTTTTTTCCAGATTAAATATCTCCTTGTTCAGTTTCCATCCATTGTTCCTTGTCTGGCCTTCGGATGCTTTAGAAAATATCTTGACCCTTTCCTCTTTGTGGCAGCCCCTCAAATATTGGAAGACTGCTATCATGTCTCCCCTAGTCCTTCTCTGTACTTTTTCTAGAGTCTCAACATTTTTTTTATAATGTGGTGAACAAAACTCAATGCAGTACTCTAGGTGTGTTCTTACTAAGGCTTTATAGAGTGGTATTAGTACCTCACTTGATCTCGATTGTGTCCCTCTGTTAATGCAACTTAGGATTGCATTAGCTTTTTTGGCTGCTGCTGCACACTGCTAGCTCATATTTAGCTAGTTGTCCACTAAGACTTCAAGATCCCTCTTGCAATTACTGCTATTGAGCCTGGTTTCACCCAGTCTACATGTGTAATTTTGGTTTTTCTTGTCTAAGTGTAGGACTTTACTTTCTCTACATTGAATTTCATTTTGTTTGATACAGCCCAGTGTTCTAGTCTGTCAAGATCCATTTGGATCTTGAGCCAGTGGTGGGATTCAAATTTTTTTATGACCAGTTCTGTGGATGTGGCTTGGTGGCCGTGGCGCGGAAAGGTACTGTAAAATCTCCAGTCAGAGGTGGTATTTGCCAGTTCTCTGGACTACTCATAATTTCTACCACCGGTTCTCCAGAACTGGTCAGAACCCTGCTGAATACCACCTCTGTCTTGAGCCTAGCTTCTTGGGTGTTAGCTATTCCTGCCAGCCTAGTATCATCTGCAAATTTGGTAAGTTCCCCTTCTCTTCCCTCATCTCAGTCATTAATGAAGATATTGAAGAGTACTGGGCCTAAGACAGAACCTTGTGGCAACCCACTGCTTACTTCCCTCCATGTAGATGTAGACCCATTAAGGACTACTTGTTGAGTATGGTTTGTCAGCCAGTTGCAAGTCCATCTAGTGGTGGTGCTATTATTCCACTTTTTCCTAGCTTAGTAAGAAGTAGGCTGTGGTGTACTTTGTTGAATGCCTTGCTGAAATCTAAATATATTATGTTCACAGTATTTTGCTGGTCAACTAATTTAATCACTGTGAAATAAGATTGGTTTGGCATGATCTGTTTTTAACAAACCCGTGCTGATTGCTAGTTATTACTTTACTTGTTTCTAGATGTTGACAGATCTGTTTTTTTATTATCTTTTACAGTATTTTCCCAGGTATTAATGTTAGGCTAATTGGTCAATAGATTCCTGGGTCTGTTTTTTTTCCTTTTTTGAAGATGGGAACCACATCTTCTCTTTTCCAGTCCTCTGGTAGTTCCCCAGTGCTCCAGGATTTTTGAAAGATATGGTGCAGTGGTTCTGAGTTGACCTCTGCCAGCTCCTTTAGAATTCTGGAATGTAATCCATCAGGTCCCAGTGATTTGTGTTCATCAAGATCAGACAGGTGTTCTCTTACTAGTTTTTTGCTTATTTTAATTTTTATTTCTGGTCTGTCTTTCAGAGTTATGTTTTTGGTGGGTTGAGATATAGTTTCTTTTTGCATGAAGACCAATACAAAGAATGAGTTAAGCAGTTCTGCTTTCTCTCTGTTGCCTGTTATCTCCTTGCCATCTTCTCTTTAGTAGATCAACTATTTCCTTGAGTTTTTTCTTGTTATTTATATGTTGGAATAAACTTTTTTTTATTATCTTTGAGTTTTGTTGCAAGTCTGTGTTCATTCTCAGCCTTTGCTTTCCTGACTTTGTCTTTGCAGATTCTAGATATCTGCTGATATTCTGCCTTAGTTGTATGTCCTTCTTTCCATTTTTTGTACATGTCCTTTTTTTCCTTCAATTTGCCAGAGAGATCTTTGTGCAGCCATGCTGGTTTCTTCTTGGATTTCTTGTTTTTTCTTTCTCAGTGGTATTGTGTTGGTATGGGCTTCTATGATTGTACTTTTCAGAGTTTCTCAAGATTCTTGAGTTGTTTTCCCCTTTAGGATTTTCATCCATGGAATCTTTCCCAAGTTCTCTCTGCGTAGTGTTATTGAAGATCAAAGAATGGAATCTTTCCCAAGTTCTCTCTGAGTTTATTGAAATCAGCTCTTTTAAAATCCAAGACTCTGGTGTCATTATGATCTGTTGCTTGTGTTTGTGTTATGTTGAATTCTAGTAAGACATGGTCATTCTCAGCCAAGGTTCCTGCAGTTTCAACTCCCTCTATCACTTCTTCTCTGTTTGTAAGAACTAAGTCAGTATGGCTGTCCCTCTTGTTTTATCTTTGGGACAACAAAGTTGTCAGCTAGGTTGATTAGGAACTTATTTGATTTCTCACTTGGTGCAAATTAGTTAGATATATCAGAATTAGATATATTCTAACCAGATTTTATTTGTAATCAAACTGATACCAATGCAATTGAAAGATGAAGGTGACTCTGGGCGATGCACCCTGGAGTGTGGGAGTGGAATATATAGCAAAACATGGGGTTCACATATATTCCAGTAAAATATATTGATCACATAGTCCATAGTTTAATATGTTGTATGAATTCAGAATACTAAGATTTAATCACTAATCATGATTAAGCAAATGATAACTTTGTGTAATGTGTGAACAAAAACAAACAATATTATATTGATAATCCTGAACAATTTGGAAGGAATTTAATAAATATGTGACAAACTCATTTCTCCTGTTAAAAAACCTCAAAATGATCAAGTTTGAATTGTTCCGTGGAAAAGCATAAAATTGTCTGCAGAATTTGTATAATGAAATCTGTAACACTGTCATTTAAAAATACTGTCCTGAAAAGCAAAGGTGTGAATATAAGCAGCAAATATATTTACACCAAAGACTTGTCAGCCACACATTTTGCATGGCAGGGAAAAAGTGTCAACTTATGATAAACCCCAAAGGACTTCTTTAAAAAAAATCACACAATTAATGCTTGGATGGCCAATGATCTTAAGAAAAACAAAGGGAAATGCAAATCAAATCATTGTAATAATTGTACTTCATAAAATTAATTACATAATTTTAAGAGACAATGTTCAGGAAGGATGCTTGCAAATCTACATTCCACTAGCTTAGATTCCATTTGTGCATCTCTTTTCTCAGGTTGAAAAATACATTTATATTTCAGCCAACTGATTCTTTTAAAAATGAATGTATTGCTTGCTTCAAGCATTTTTCATGTATTGTTTTCCTCCAATTTTCAGGTTATGAGATAAATGTATCATTTTTCTCATGACTGCATTTATAGTTCTTAAATCTACACCACTGGGAATGATAAGGGAAAGGAGTGACTGGTATTGGCATTTTTTAAAAAATAAAAGAATGTATAACTGTAAAATGAATGACAGATTCCCACGGCCCTTCATATGTTTGCTTTCATGCAGAGATGTCTGCAGGATATCGACAAAAATGTCAAGATTGGTAGCCATGAAGGTCTGATCAAAGTTCTGCACATTTACATTTACAACATGCATTCATTGAACATAAAAAACAAGCAAAATCATTTGACTTTTTTATACTTTGGACATATAGTATGTGAAAACTTAGCTTTCTAGAGAAGGTGGGAAAAGGAAAAGGAGAAACAAAGAGGATGACCAGCAATAAGGCAACGAGTGCACTATTGGTAGATCTGAAAGACCAGGTTATGGAGATTGTCAAGGAGAAAATCTATCTATGTCAACAATGACTTGATGGCACATAATCAATCATGATTTCCTGAAGTGTCATTTTGGTTTTTTATATGAAGATCATCTGCAGTAAAGTAATAAACTAGCTGGAGTAGAATAGTGAGTGCTGTTGAGAACCACTGATTTAAAATAGAACATATTAAAGGAGTAGTATTTTAGTACTAGTGGTAGTAACAACAATTAATGCAAGAAATCATTAGGATGTTTACTTAGGAAGGGTTCCATTAGCAATATAGACTGTTTCATAAATCTGGCATTGGGTACAGATATTTGAAGCTACAGGATCAGTAGCATATTTTTGTGTTGAATTAATACGGTCATGCTGGAATACAGACAAACAAGTTAAATCTAGCTGCAGTATTAGCAATTTATGTAATTCTACAGCAGGAAATGGGTTCCTTAATCACTACAGAAAACTCTCACAAACACAAGTATTTGACATCATTCTTTCTTCTAACATACACAAAGCTAGGCAACAACATCAATAGCTGGAACTGCAGAACAAGTTCAAAACTGCCGGAAAGATACAGGAGAAACCCAGCAGAATCTGGAAAAGACAGATGTACAGTTAAAACACTTTGCTCAAGATTCAAAGATGAAACAAATATAAATAGACTTCCAAGCCTCTAGTTATTCAGAAAGATACTAGAAGGGAAGAAATATACTAACTGTTATTTATATTTGGTTTCCTAGATGAATGGAATGAGCCTTCCAGTCACATGGAATTAAATGCTTGTCTTGGCTACTTGAACACAATAATAATGAATACACATAACAATGAACACACAACATGTATTCTGAAGCTACTAAAGACACTCTATGAAATATGCTAAGCAATCAAATGCATACTGTATTTACAAAGAAGGGAATTACACGGCAGGACTCTGCATGCTTTGCATTAAAGTGAAACAATCATTGAACATGCCTTTTGTTTTTACTGGCATAGATTCAGTCGGGCTAGAACAATTGGCTCTTCAGATTTCAATGTAAATATTTACTGTCTGCTGCTACTTTTAGCTCATCAGTGCTGGAAACAAGCTTGTGCAAACATATGAACAAAAGCAATTAACAATGTGAAATATATGCCCAAATCTGAAGTTTCCTTGTATATGCTATCAATTCCCTGCCAAGTAATTGATTTGCCAGTTATTTTCCAAACACAATAAAAGATTAATCTATAACCTGTCTACCTGAGAGATCACCTAATTTGTATGACTGTCCAGGCTATAAGATTAGCATGAAAGGTTATCTTAATCATGCCTGCAATTTCATAGGCCAAATAATCAGACAAGTGTGTAAGACATTTCCCTTTTTATTCTCACTTGTCCATATTACTGTATCTTGCAGCTTCAAGAACATCTTCAGGGAAAAGGTGAAAACCTTGCTGAAATAATGGCAGAAATATTGGCAGAAGCACTGGAAATAACCAAAGAAAAGATTATGGAAGGGATGGATGAAGTGTTTCGTGTCTATACAAGATATGCAACAAGGAATAGACTACCAAGAGAAGTTCACATTAGATTTACTAAGAAGAGATACTCCAGGTGGTGAGAGAGAAAACACTAAAATATAAAGACAAAGAAATTGTGGTGCTGAAACAGATACCAAGANGAGAGATGAGAATAGAATATTTATTCTTGACTAAAGAGTTACTTCAAAGAGGAGAAAACTACAGATGGTTGATGCCAGAAGGCCTCTTGTTTACTTGGCAGGAACAAAGACACAGTTGAAAAAGCTGAGCTATTCTACTTAGAATACTTTAGAGAAAAGGAGGAAGAAGAAAGAAAGGAAGAGTCACTGACTGAATTTCAAGAGGAGTGTATAGCAATAATTGAAAAAGAAGAAGAAGGTGCAGTAGGCGGTGAACCCAGAGAACAATGAAAATTGAGATCTACTAGAGCAATAAAACCCTCTTATAAAGCTTAGCATGGATAAAAGAAAATTGATTTTGATTAACATAAATGGACTGAATTTGGCTACTAAAAGAAGGAAAGTATTTCACAAATTAGACAAATTAGAATTTGATATAATCTGCTTACAAGAGATACATATTAAAAAACAACATGAATATATACTAAAACAAGGAAATTATTTACATCGCTTAGCACAATTGAAAAAAAGAGATACTACCAAAATCCTTCCTTCAAATAATAGAAAAATTTAACTTGAAAGATGCATGGAGAGAGAGAAATGCGGAAAGGAAGCAGTATACATTTTATTCAAACAGACATACATCCTGGTCTAGAATAGATATGATATGGATATAAGCAGAATTATTGACTAATGTACGACAGATTGAAATAGAAACAAGCACTTGGGAAGATCATAATCCGGTGTCAGTTATTTGGAAAGGACACAAGAGGAGATCTAGATGGACTTTAAATAATATGATATTAAAAGGAAAAGACTTTGAACAGAAAATAGAGAAAGAATTTATTTTCTTCTTCAAAGAAAATAGAAAAGAAGATACATCTGGGACATGATGAAGGCCTACACAAGAGGCTT
>BHFT01004712.1:0-29392 GCA_004320025.1 Laticauda laticaudata
AGTTGTAAACCATCATCATCACAATTATGACACATCACGGCTTGAACTATCTTGCTTTGCATGTAATGAATCTATCTCATATATTAGTTTCACCTTTTAAGTTGCATTATTACTGAAATAAATGAACTTTTGCACAATATTCTAATTTTTCGAGTTTCACCTATATTTTGCTTTCAGATCTGAAGTCCTGCATTAGATTCTGCCCTGAGTCTCAATTTCCCCTAGAAAATAGTATTCAAAATAGTTGGTTGTCCTTGAATTGGTGGATTACTAACTCAGTCTGGAGTATATCGTATATACTCACATATAAGCTGACTCTAAAACTCAATTTTTTTTAATCAAATTAGGGGGTCGGCTTATACCCTCATAAATCACACAAATGAACTGACATGAAGCCACTTCTCAGATCACGTAATATCATTGACATTACCATTCAGTCATACATACAGCCATAAAAATTGAGACTGCACTAAATAAAGTTAATTCTGACAAACTACAACTCAATTTCAATATTAATTTCAACTGTACCTCAAATAAAATGCAACATAATTACATCTAATTAAGCACATTTTTTTTACTCTGGGCACCTCCATTTTGCTTTTTCTATCACCGGATTATAACATGCTGTGATTGGTTAGTCATTCACGTGACCGCTTTCATGTTTGCGATCGTCACGTACAACATCAGAGTCTTTACATACCGGGTAATTAACTTAATATTCTTTCCTACACAAATGCTTTGATAATGAACCTTCATCAGTGCATTGCATATTGATACTCTTTTGTTATTAGCCCAAACAACACACCATGGTATTTGGGGGTCGGCTTATATGCGAGTTTTTTTTAAAATTCCTCATTTTGGGGCAGTATTTTAAGAGTCGGCTTATACGTGAGATCGGCTTATATGTGACTATATATGGTAACCACCATGATAATTAGCTGCACGCTAACTAGCAGCCAGGAGACATGATGAGAATGCCTTAGTTTTAAAACACATGGACAGATTTAACCATGGTTTCAATTGGGAAACTGCGAGCGTCCTAGACCAAGCAAGGACCAAAAAAGGGTAGATAATTTCTGGAAGCTGGCATTCAGACAGACCAGCCATCAATAGACACATGGAGATAAACAACATCTACGTGCCATTCAAAAGAGGTAAAGAAAAATCCAAAAAGGAAGCAAAAAAACCCCAAAAGACCTCACCAGCAACGAACACCCAGATAAAACCAGGGATTAACACCATTTTAATACTAGGCTAGCAATCAAGCAGTAAACAATACCCTAACCAAGGAATTACCAACTCAGACAAACTACCAGTAAAAACACCCTTATCAAGGAACCACCAAGGACAATCTCCAACACTGATAAGGCAAGCCAGCTGTATATGAACAGAGAGCAAACCCCACTTCCTTATACCACTGATGATGTTACCTAGTCAGTCATGAAACATCAGCAAGAAAACCAATAAGTTCAGAAGGCAGCAAAGACCCCACAATTGAAGGCTCATCTACAAATATTTTATCCTATTGATATAAGTGACAACTGGAGGGGGTTTTTTACCTCAAATTCTTTCCTTGAATTTTAATATTTTGAAGGTTTTATTCACAAGGAGAAAGATAGTGGCTGGTTCCTAAGCTTTGTATTCAAATAAGACTTTTTCAAACAAATACCAAAACAAATTGTGGCTTAGTTTTCCATGTGAAAGCAACCAACATTTGACAACAATTGACCCACCTACACTATGAGAGGTGTGTTTTGAATGAAAACTTAATAAGAGGGTGCTGATTAAAAGGGCATTGTGCTTAATTTAAGTGCAGCAATCACTGGGGACTTTTCCTATGAAGAAACTGTACTTAAAAAACAAAACAAAACTATCTGGAATATTTTTTTTGAGAATTTAATAGCTTTGCTCCCCCTTTTTCTAATATTTTTTCAAAGGAATTTTATTTCCACCCCATCCTGTCTGTGTTCTATGCCTGTGGACACTGCATTAAAAAATTTGTTTCAAAAACTCCAATAAAGATAGAAATATGAGCAGAAGATTATTGGCATGAATGTATTATTGTTATTTTTGCTTTTAATCAACTTTTAAAACCAGAATCCATGCCTTCATTAAAGCTTAAGATCCAGAGTTGTAAATTCTTGATAAGACACAATTTTTTCTGCCAGTTTATTGTTATTAATTTTAGTTTTAGCTAGTATTTTTAGAAGTATATAGCTAGGTTCTGTTCTTACGTAAGCTGTTTGCCACTTAGCAGGCATAGTTGCTAAGCACAGTTTCGCTAATACCTTTCGAAGCACAGTTCATTTCAATTGCTTTATTGTAATCAAATTCTCAGCTATTAAGACACAAATATGTGGCTTTGTCCCAACTTTGCATGTAGTAAAAAATATTTTACAATTAATCAGTAAAGTTATATCCAGAATTAAAACAATCAATGCAAGCTTCCATTGATCTCTCATAGGAAGTAAATACTATAGACTAATTATGGTTAATCAGGATTGTTTGAATAAAACACAGTTGCTTGGATCCATATATGATAATATACCGCAAACCATGATCTCTGCCAACAACAGTGGCTGGATTCACACCACGGCCTAACCCTAACCCATCTTAAAAGGCCAAGTTTGGGAAATACTGATCTAGAGAATCTAGAGTGTTAATTAAGTATGATAACAAAATCTTATCATAATTACTTTGCTGCCGTCTTCATTGTTTACCCTCTAAAACAAGTTTGTAAAGTCAATTATTGCTGGTTTCACAGGTAGAGGGGATAAATCTAATAGATATTTTATGATCTTGTTAAAGAGTGTAGCACTTAATCTTCAAGCAGTGGTGCTGTCTCCGTCTTTCAATCTCTCGGTCCTTCTCTTAATGTTTTTTTTTTTTTAGTTATATGCAATTAATCAATGAAGTGCACTGTGAGATGAATGAATATTGATGGAAAAAATATAATATATTTTAAACCTTTTACTAATTTCATAAAGGCAATTGGTAATGCAAAAACAACCCGGAATGACAACAGCAGCCGTTTTGGGAAATACATTCAGATTGGCTTTGATAAAAGATACCGTATCATTGGTGCCAACATGAGAACGTACCTGCTTGAGAAATCAAGAGTTGTATTCCAGGTTAGCTTATTTATCATTTATTTATTTATCAATTTATTATTTATATATGATACTTTATTTTGTATATATATGTGTGTGTGTGTGTGCATATATCTATATCTATAATCTATCCATCCATCTATCATCCCTCCCTCCCCCCCCCTATCTAACTCTATCTATCTAACTTTCTATCTATCTAAATTTTGTTCTTTTTGATCTGATGATTGAACAAGAACGGTATGATAGGTTTGGTCCAGAATGGTGCTCATCCAAATTATTACAAATCCTGTAAAATACAATCCTATGTTACAATATTAATTACAACAGATGGGACTAGTCTGTGTCTAATCTGTTATAGAGTTTTGTGAATCAATGCCCCTTCCGTCATGCCATATGATGAAGTATGGTGAGAATGGAGGTGTTTCATTTTTAAGGAATTCTAAGAATTAGTGTAATTTGCTTTTATATATAGAAAACAAAGTATTTGCCTTAGTTAATTCATCTCCTCTAGTATCCAACTGCCATTACATTTGAAATAGAAACTGGGTGCATTTGATTGACTTATCTGACAGAAGTAGCTTAATGAAGAATTGTTGGAATATTTGTAGGAATATGAAGAAACGGCAGACTCGTTATTTGGTTGCAGGTGCTTCTGTAATGGTATACAACTAATAACGTGATATATTCTTCCCATGATTAAAAAAAGTGCCAACCATGCAATAGCCTGGAGGAGGAAGAACCCACACCCCTGGGGACATGTGATCACCCCTCCCCCGATAAATGCTCAGTAAGAATTGAATATGTGCACTGTGGTTCTATAAACCTGGATAGGGAAGAGGGTTAGAATAGAGCAGGGGTGTCAAACTCGATTTCATTGAGGGCCACATCAGAGCTATGTTTGACCTTGGAAGGCCAGGGTGAGCATGGCCAGGGAGGCGTGGCCAGGGAGGGCGCGGCCAGCTCAACATTACTCATGTCGGGGCACCTGTGGTGGCCAAGTACTAAGGCAGGACTTCCCTCAGACCAGTGGCAGGATTAAAATATTTTTACTACCGGTTCTGCGGGCGTGGCTTGGTGGCCGTGGCATGGGAAAGATACTATAAAATCTCCAGTCAGAGGTGGGATTTGCCGGATCTCTGAACTACTCAAAATTTCCGCTACTGGTTCTCCAGAAACTGGTCAGAACCTGCTGAATACCACCTCTGCCTCAGACCTTCCTTCACTCTCATTATAATTTCCTTCCTCTTCCCTCTTCATTCTCCTTCCCTCTTCCTTCCCCTCTTTCCTCCTTTTTCTTTGTCTTTCCTCTTTCCCTTTCTCCTTTCCTGTCCCTTCTTGCATGCTCAAAGGCAAAAGGGGAAATATTTCTCCTTTTGTTTTGCTTTTCTTTTAGTTTGTTTTGCTAGCCTTCTGAAATATAAGTGACCTGAAATATGAATAAGGCATCTCAACAATCCTGAGCTATCTGAGATAGGATATGCAGGAGCCCTTGTTTAAAGATATTTCATATGAATAACTCTCCAAGGAGTGGTTTCACATGGAAAAAGTCAGCAAGATGCTGAGAAGACGTCTAGTTTTATTTGAATCTTCTCTACTTTGAATGATTTGGCAGATGTACTCGTTCCAATTGAAAGAAAACTTATTAGCCTATGATTCATTAGGTACATCGACATTCAGGAGTAGTGCGATGGTCTAGAGGTGGAGCTTTTGCCTCACAATCAGAGTTCGATCCTAGGTAGAGGCAGATATTTCTCTGGGCACACTGAGAACATTATCTGTTGAAAAAAACTCCGCATTGGTGACAGGAAGGGAATACGGCCAGGAAACATTCAGCTCCATTCAGTTGCCCAGACTCCACCCTGCAAGGGATTATGGTGTCATTAAAAGATTATGATGGACATTGAGAACTGTGATTTAGAATCTACAAGATTCACCTTAGGAATGAAAATCTTGGCAGGATTTGAGTAACTTCACAATCAGCTATAACTAAAACTTAAATCTGAGTCAGCTGAGTATACATAGTCTTCGACTTAACAACCATTCATTTCATGACCGTTTGAAGTTACACAACAGCACTGAAAACAATGACCATTTTTTTGCACTTAACAAGTGTTGCAGCATCTCCGTGGTCACCTGCACAAAATTTGGACAACAAATTTGGACACCAACAACTGGTTCAGTGAGCACATGCTCACCAAAACGGTTGTTATACCAGTAGGGTCCCATCCGTGCAGCTGGACTTTGTTTTCTTCCTTGATAACATTTCGCTTCTCATCTAAGAAGCTTCTTTAGTTCTGAAGAATGCCAGTTCTTCAGTCAGAACTGAAGAAGCTTCTTGGATGAGAAGTGAAATATTTTAAGAAAAAAAACACAAGAAAGTCCAGTTTTTGAAAAGCACCGTTGTAGCAAGAAAGGTAGTAAAATGGCCCAAAACTCACTTAACAACTGTCTTGCTTAGCAAGGAAAATTTTGGGCTCAATTGTGGTCGTAAGTCAAAGACTACCTATAATTTGTAACTATGGACCAATGTTTGAGCATTGTGTTGTATTTTTATTCCTCTATAATCTCTCCTTTGTCCGTTTGAGATTAAGGTTACATACATAACACCTCCATTTAGATCCTATTAGAAGAGACATATTGAGTCAGAAACTTAAGCAGGATCAGTTCTAGCTAGCTGATGGATAGGAAACCTCTAGAAAATCCCAGGACTGTAGGCTGTATGAGGTATACAATCTGTAAAAGCTTCATTTGAAAGATGCTCCTTTCCATCCTGAATTCCTTTACTACAAAATAAAGATAATCTCTCATGCATTTTCAGGACAGTGGTTTTGGACTTTCTCATTCTTTCATAACAGTAATCAGAAAAATTCCAGTTTGTTTGTCCTCTATTTTATATTAGTCTCCTCGTGTAATTAAATTAAAACTAATTGTAGATTTTTTTTTAAAAAAATCCATTTTTATGAAATGGATTGAAGAAATGTGTGTGAAATTTCACTTGAAGAAATGTGTGTGAAATTTGAGTTTGAATAAATCTAGGACACAGTTCCCCAACTTTTCTGGGTTGGTGGCCTAGGGGGGACAGGGGAAAGAGGAGATGGTTTTCTGGAAAGGGCAGGTGATGTACGTGACTACTCACACAAGTAGGTCAAGAGCACCTGTGTCAGTGGGGCCCCGAGTGCCTATGATACGTGGGTAAGTGGGTCCGCGAGCCCTTTTGATGTTCACACAAGTGGAGTTGTGCATGTGCATGCAAGTGTACCAGCCAGCCAGGGGTGGGCTTCAAAAATTTCAGCAACCAGTTATCTGCCTGGTTGCTGAGTGAGCAGGGCCATGGTAAGCGTGGCCTAATCAGCATCCTGTACCCTGGGGGCGGGGTTCATTTTCACCCTCCCTGGGCTCCAGAGGCTTTCCTTGAGCCTCCGGAAGGGCAAAACAGCCTCCCTGACCTCCGGAGGCCAGAAATGGGCCCGTTTCCAGCCTTCCGGAACTTCCGGGAGGCCCATTTTTCATGCTCCCGATGCTCTGGAGGTTTTCCTTGAACCTCTGGGAGGGCGAAAACAGCCTGCCCTGGTCTCTGGAGGCTCTCTGGTGGCCAGAAATGCTTTCAGAGCCTCCCGGAGGCCCGTTTTTCACCCTCCCTGAGCCTCTGCGTGGGCCCTGCACTTACCTGGCGTCCAAAGTGGACTGCTTGGAGACTCCTGGGAAGGGCAGGGTTGGGTTAGAGGGCAGGACCAGGTGGGAAGGGCCAGCCAGGGATGGGATTTGCGATTTCACCGAACTGCGCAGAATCTTAGCTAGAGAATCGTCCAAACCCGCAGCAGCCCACCCCTGCATCCAGCCACTCACATTGCCCAATTGCAAATAGGCCACAGCCCACAGATTGGGGATCCCTGATTTAGAGAACCAGCAAAAGGACATGCTGAATGATATTTAATTAATTTGTAGCTCATTTCTCCGCAAATAAATTAATGTTCTTTCTCAGGCCACTGATGAACGAAACTATCACATATTCTATCAGCTGTGTGCCTCTGCTGGTCTTCCAGAACTGAAGGACCTCTCACTATGTAAGTATGCTATTTTGCACATAACATTCAGTCTCCATAATGAACCTTCAAAATAATATCTGAAACTCCAAATAATAAATTTGTGGAGCCTAGCATTTCCAAGAAAAAGAACTGTGTCTGCAGAAACAGTTAAGTTGTACAACCATTGGTTGAACTGGTTTTGTGAAACAAAATAAGCAGCTTGCGGTCTGATGCACCATTTTGAGATCACACCAGGGATGGTGTTGAAGTTCCAAAGGCTTTTGGTGTCTTCAGTTTCCAGGCTCTAAGAGAGATGTTTGGTGAGTTTTTGGTCTTCTTGGCATTCATATGTCCTTCGCTTGTAATTGTGGCCATAACACAGATAGTTGGTCAAAAACTAGCTCTAGTCTTCACTTTGGAGCAGGTGATGTGATCTGAAGATGCAGAATATTAACATCAGCCATAATCAGGGCACTTCCTTGTGAAATTGCAGATGAATGCCCTAGACCTCTGCATGGGCAGTGGGCCTATTTAAAATGTACTATGAATCCAGAAGGAATTAACAGGTGCTTGGCAATTCCATCTCATATATCTGGTTGATCTCGGAAATTCAGAAATATCTAAAGTTTTGGATGAGATCACTGCTAAGGTACCAATCAGAGAGAACCTTTGGTTTTGTCGTTGTTCAGTTGTTAAGTTCTATCTGACTCTTTGGGACCTCATGGGCCACAGTATGCTGGGTGTCAACTCGTAAATCATTCCTATGCTTGTTCCCGAGTTGCCATAAGAAGGGGGGGGAAAGGCCTGAGGGAGCAGTGTGGCAGATGAAGGCCAGAATACATTCCATGCTTATCTTGTGGAGATTGTAGCCTAGGCTACTGGATCTTCTGCCCTCAAAAATCTTTCATTGGAGAGCGTGACTGATGATACCCAGCCCTTGAATGTGTTTTGTTGGAGAACTTGATATATGACATATCCAGGGGGGTGGGGGTAAACAGGGTCATAGGTGATAGTAAATTATGTGTCACAGAGTTGGCTTCATACAGGTTAACTCTGGACATGTTACGCCTAATAAATCTTTTGGTTTCCTTTGAAACTTGGTTCAAGACTCATGATTTAGGGCAATCCTCGGAATCCTGACACTGGGCCTCATCATCTCCCAGAGTTTGCCCAAATGCACATTCATTGCATTGATGACACTAAATAACCATCTCATCCTTGGCTGTCTCCTTCTCCTTTTGCCTTCCATCTTTCCTAATATTAGGGTCTTTTCCCAAGAAGTCCTCTCATTGGCTAAAATATTTGAGTATACTTCAGTATCTATCCTTACAAAGAACAGTCTTGAAATGATTTCCTTTAGCCTCTTGGTTTACTGATGAGCCAATGGAAGTATAAAAAGCTGCTTCAAATTGAAGCATGAAGCTTCAAATTGAAGCATGAGGGGATGGAAGACCAGAAATGGACCAACTAAAGCCTTGGGAGGAGCTGATGTTTGAACTTGTGTGGTGCCTCATTTTTCTGTGCTTATTGTGTGCACAGATTGTTTCCTTGTGGGTTCAGGGTTCAAGCAAGTCCTTTCATGAAATATGAATGAAGTGAAAGCATTTCTCCCCCTTAACTTAATTTTGCTGTTGTTTCTATTCTAGTGGATGCCAAAGATTTTTTCTACACATCTTTGGGAGGAGACACCTCCCTTGAAGGAGTTGATGATGCAGAAGATTTTGAGAAAACAAAGCAAGCTTTCACCCTGCTTGGTAAGAGCTTCATCCCAAATTGGGCTGCTTCCAAGGAGAAGGTGTGGCTGATTCAGCTATCCTGTATAAGGGTCTTCAAACTTGGCAAGTTTAAGACTTGTGGACTTCAACTCCCAGAATTCCTCCTCCAGTCATGTTAGCTCAGGAATTCTGGGAGTTGAAGTCCACAAGTCTTAAACTTGCCAAGTTTGAATACCCTCGGTGTAAAGTGTTTCAAATTTAGCTACCGTGTGGACTTCAACTCCCAGAATTCCCCAGTCAGCATGCATCTTAAAGTTGGCAACTTGGTAAAGCCTTGGTGTAAACCTTGGAGACATTTGTATATACTGTCCAGTGGTTTTTGCAATACTTTTATAGGTTACCATTTTAATTAAATAATTGGTTTATTTGGTAAATTGCACATATTTAATGTTATTTTCAATATAAATGTCGGAAGAATCACTAAGGAGCAGGCATGAGACTAGAAAGTAATTTTAAGTAATGTTGCTTGCAGGATAGGTTTACTTAGTACTGTTTGTGTGGTGCTTAAAAAAGTATGTGAGTGAGTGGGTGCCTGTGGTTGTATGCTTTGTGAAGATATTTTCTTGGCCCTTTACTGGTGTAATTTCTATTTGTTGCTTCGTCACATTGCAGTTTCTTGTGCTGCCAATCACTGTACAGGAGCTAAAACAGGAATAGAAGAAAGCAGTAATGGTGAATTTTTTTTTGAGCTCGGCATATCAAATATCAAAATGCCTATCTTGACTCTGCAGGTGTGTTTCTGACACACATACCCCAAGCAAAAGAGAAACATTTTTTTTTTGCATTTTCATTTATCTTAAAAAAAAAACAAAAAACCACAGTCCAATCATGTATGGTGCTATCATTACCATATCTACAATTACCAAAAATGAAACACAAGTAAAAATTCATTTTTGGAGGCTGTGGGAAGCTGCACAAGTGCCCATCTCTCTTGTGTGACTTCCAGAGCCTGTGGAAGAGCACACTCAATTCTTGCACAATCTCTGCAGCCTCCAAAAAACCGTGCAAGGAAAGGGCACACTTGCAGGAATATAGTCAGTCTTCAACTTCCAACCACCATTGAGCCCAACATTTCTGTGGCTAAACAAGACAGTTGTTAAGTGAGTTGGACCTAGGATCTTTTTTTATTTTTTGCCACAGTTAAGCAAATTAAGTGTTAAGTTAATCAGATGGGCGTTAAGCCAATCTGGCTTCCCCCATTGACTTTGCTTGTTGGAAGTCAGCTGGCAAGATTGCAAATGGTGATCACATGACCCGAGGCACCGCAACTGTCCGAAATACATCCCAGTTGCCAAGCACCCATATTTTGATCATGTGACCATGAGGATGCTACAAGAGTTGTAAGTGTGAAAACCAGTCATCGGTCCCTTTTTCAGTGTAGTTGGAACAGTTACAAAATGAATGGTTGTAAGTCAAGGACTATCCATAGTTGTGGTGAATGCTGGTATGTCACCCAAAATGTGTAGATAAACCATCGCCGATTTAACAGATTAACAAATAATCAGAGTTGGAAAGGACATTATAGGTCATCTAGTCCAACCCCTCGTCCAGGGAGACCTACACCATTTCTGACAAATGACAGTCCAATCTCTTCTTTAAGGTCTCAAGTGATGGCGCTCCCACAACTTACGAGGGCAACTTCTGTTCCATTGGTTGATTGTTCTCACTGTCAGAAAGTTTCTCCTTATTTCTAGATTGAATCTCTCCTTGATCAGTTTCCATCCATTATTCCTTGTCTGGCTTCAGGTGCTTTAGAAAATAGCTTGACCCCTTCCTCCCCTCTGTAGCAGCCCCTCAAATATTGGAAGACTGCTATCCTGTCTCCCCTGGTCCTTCTCTTCATTAGACTAGCCAAGCCCAGTTCCTGCAACCGTTCTTTGTATGTTATTTAGCCTCTAGTCCCCTATCGTCCTGGTTGCTCTTCTCTGCACTCTTTCTAGAGTCTCAACATCTTTTTTATTGTGTGGTGACCAAAATGGGATGAAATACTCTAGGTGTGGCCTTACTAAGGCTTTATAGAGTGGTATTAGTACCTCACTTGATCTTGATTATATCTCTCTGTTAATGCAGTTTAGGATTGCATTAGCTTTTTTGGCTGCTGCTACACACTGCTGGCTCATATTTAGCTGGTTGTCCATTAAGATTTAAAGAGAAGGCAGTTTCTCTCTCTCTCTCTCTCTCACACACACACACACCCAAATTGTGGTGTTTGTGGTCCAGGGATGGGCAATTGATGATGGTCCAGGTTTTGCTGAAAATCCATCTTCCAGCATCCTTGTCGTATGTCATACTTGCTGAGACTGCTGGCAAATTGCTGTGCAGGCACTTGAAAATTGGATATCAATCATATTTTTCAGGAGTAAAGGAGTCCTATCAGATGACCGTTTTTAAAATACTCGCTGCCGTCCTGCACCTTGGGAATGTGGATTTTCGTTCTGAACGCGATGGAGAATCCTGTAGTATAACGGTACGTTCTTTTTTAGCAGGCACGGCAGGTGCCTTGTACTTCAAAGAAGAACCATCGTTAGATCTGCTTTTTTTTCTTCTTTAATCTTTTGATGAATGCACATCAAAAAGAAGCAGGACTTTGATTGTGTAAGATAACTAGAGACTCCTAAATTGCAAGGGCTTCTTTCAAGAGGGCAGTGCAATTTTTGTGACACTGCACATCTAATGTTATGCAAAGTCTTGACATAATTATATCCCATGTCAAGGGAGTTCCCTTGAGACCTTTAGGGTTTGGGATACGTCTTTGCTTCTCATTATGCAGACAGAGCATGGAAGGAAGGAACCAATGGCCAGAGTCTTATAAGCCTTAATAAATCCTGCAGAGCAAAATGCTCATCCTTCCACTCAACCCACCGCTATTCTAACCAGATAAAATATGATACAATTGCTGATTAATCTATTAGGGTTTGTCCTCAACTTACCCCCAAATTTCCATTGCTGAGCAAGACAGTTGTTAAATGGTTCTTGCCCTATTTTAGGACCTCTTGTCAGCGTTCCAGCAACCCTCCATTCTGCCCAATAACTCCAAGACAGACATCTTCTCAAAAGTTCCTTTTATTTTGGATAGTATTTGGCACAACTGTGGAATCCCGAATCTGAAAGTTCTGGGCTTCCTTACAATTAGTAAAAACTACAAAAACTCATCCTCTGCACCCATCATCACATTACATGGCCCAATCACCATCCGTCCCAAGACTTCCTCTCATTTATGCGCAACACAACCTGACCTTGAATCAGAAAAAGAATGTTATTATGTCTAACTAGATATACTCCAATAAATTCCTCCCTCCCACTTTCCCAGGCTCAGATGTGGCAGCGTGGAACCATGTGATCTCAATATGGCTTCCAAAGCTGACACCTTTCTTGCCATGGTCGTTAAGTAAACCACTGCAGTTGTTAAGTTAGTGACCCAGTTGATGAGTGAATTTGGCTTTCCCATTGACTTTGCTTGTCAGAAGGTCACAAAAGGGGATCACTTGACCCCAGGACACTGCAACCATCATAAATATGAATCAATGGCCAAGCATCAAGTTGTATGAAGATGCTGCAATGGTTATAAATGTGAAAAACAGTCAAAGTCACTTTTTCAGTGTCATTGTAACTTTGAAAAAGTTCACTAATCAAATGGTTATAAGTTGAGCGCTGCCCATATGTGTTTGCATGACTGTCAGATGAAGTCTTTTGTTTTTTTCTAATTCAAATATTAGAGTGTTTTTTTTTTCTAATTCAAATATGAAAACATTGTTTGCATGGTTGCTGCACTTCCTTAAGAAATAATGCGGTGCCCTATTTTTAATTAGGCTTTGAATACACTGGGTCCATAAGCAAATCTTCTTTTCAAGCATTGCTGTCCTTAAGGATATTGTTGCTGTTTAATTGAAATGCATCCATAATTCTGAACAGTTGATCTGCCTGCTATCTTATTTAATCAGCAAAACGCAGCAAAATATGAGGTGCAGAGAAAAAGTTTTCTACAGTCTATGTTCAGTGATGTGTTTCAAATATTTTTACCACTGGTTCAGTGGACGTGGCTTGAGGGGGTCATGCTTTACCTGCACCTAACATGTACTTTGCACAGGTACAGTGGCATTTTGACTCATCTCCTGCAATCCTGCTCTCTCCCTGTTGCTTCAGCAGCTGCCACGCGGCAATTGCTGTGCTCCTCAAAGCAGATGCGCTTCAAAAGCAGGACATAAAGCTTAATATGGGAGCCCGGACAGGTGGGTGGGCCCAACAAAGCATCAGAGAGAATTGGTTTTTTTCTCCGCTACTCATCACTACTACTGGCTCTGCAGAACCAGTAGAATATCACCACTGTCTACATTCCTTACATAATACAGTTTCCTGAGGGCTCCTTTCCTTTGGTTGAGAATTGCTAGCATAACAATTACGTGCTAGTGAAGACTTCTTATAGTAATAATTCCGACACAATTTGAGGGCAATAAATGAGGATTGTCAGGACTTCAAATTAGAAAACAGGATTCTCCAATTGTGCATTTTTACCCTTATCACTCCAAACTAACAAAGCTGGAAACGAGAAGTCCTTGGTGTTCTCTGAGCTCAGTTGTTTTCTTGGAGGCGTTTCATACCCAGACTGGCTAATGTCATCAGTGCCATTGAGTAGTTGGGTAATGAAACCTCTGCAAGAAAACAACCAAGCTCAGAGAGCATCAGGATTTCCCTCATTTCAACTTTCTACTACAAACATTCTTCTTTATTGGAATAGCAACAACATTTAGACTTATATGACAGTTCACAATGCTTTATAGCCCCCTGCAAGCGTTTACAGAGTCAGTCTCTTGCCCCCAACAATCTGGGTTTTCATTTTACCTACCTCGGAAGGATGGAAAGTTGAGTCAACCCTGAGCCTGGTGAGAATCAAACGGCAGTCAGTCAGCAGAATTATCCTGCAATACTACATTCTAACCACTGCGCCACCAGGGCTGTTTCTTGGAAGCTGGAAACAGCAGCCCAAGAAGGCAGCCTCAAGTAGATCACCAAGGGTTTTCACCAAAGGTTTGGGGCAGATCGTGATGGTGTGCTGTCCCGTTGGTTTGGTGGTCTCGGGTCTGGTTGCCCTCTGTCTCTGGTTCCCGGTGGCTTCCTCATGTCACAAGTGTGTAATGCTCTGTCGACTTTTTTGGCTACTTGGAATCACTCAGTCGGTTCTGGATGTCCCGATAAGCAGTTACTTTGTTAATTTGCTGGTCCAGGCTGGTTCTGAAAAAATGAACCAGCATCCATTCAGGCAAAAGGGCTAGCTTCTCACTGATTCTCCTGAATTCACAGATGAGTTCCTTGATGGGTCGCCCTCCCTGCTTTAGGTTGCTGAGCTCATCTTCTACATACGGGTTATCCTCAAATCTAGCCACTGGTGAATTAGAAGGTTGCATGGATTTTTTTTTTTTTTTTTGCTCTCCGGCAACATGAACCTCTGCTGCGTGCTTTCCTGAATCAGATGTTTTTCTTTGTATCCTAGAACCAAGATGAACACCTGCATCATTTTTGCAGATTACTGGGAGTGGAGCATAGCCAGATGGAACACTGGCTTTGCCATCGGAAGCTGGTCACCACTTCAGAAACCTACACCAAGAATATGTCCCTTCAACAAGCTGTCAATGCCAGGAATGCACTGGCCAAGCACATCTATGCTCAGCTGTTCAACTGGATTGTGCAGCATATCAACAAGGCCTTGTACACGACGGTCAAGCAGCATTCTTTCATCGGTGTGCTGGACATTTATGGGTGAGCAACAAGCTTTTTGAGATCCTGTTCCTCCACCCTTTGGCTTGCATTTGCTACCATCAACGCTGGCATTCCCAGGGTATTTCCTGCATCTTCTCTAGGCAGTAGAGTTAAATAAGTTTTGTGGTGTGGCTTTTTCCTCTTATTTGCCAGAGCACAAGAGCAACACTTGTAAATTGTAGAGCAAGTTGTAAGGGAGGGTTGTCTGGCATGCTGGCATCAAAATCAGTTTGTGGGTGTGTTGCTTTTTTTTTTTTTTTCAAATTCTGCAAAGCATAGCTGGAGCAGACAGACTCCTGAGATATTTTAAGTGTCTCTCTGTGTGTAATAAGTTGTGCTGTGATCATAGGGATTGCTCTGCCCCTCTCTTGTATACAGGGAAAAGGATCATGTCCTGTCTCCAGTGACAGAATTATGTGAGTGCACTAATTCTTGCCGTCCGTGAAAAATCAGTACGGTTGGAACAGATGTGACTATTGCAAAAAGATGGATGAAAATCATCCCACGTTAGAAGAAGAGGATGGATAGTCTCTTACATAAGTTGGAAACAAGAATGAGGCACAAAAGCATTTCTCTGTTGTTTTAAATATAGATTTTGATCTTGGAAACACCACATGTTACTATAATAATTGGAGATTCCTTCTGACAAAAACGATGGCTTTAATAATAGCAATAGCACTTAGACTTATATACTGCTTCACAGTGTTTTACAGCTCTCTCTAAGCTGTTTAGAGAGTCAGCCTATTGCCCCCAATAATCTGGGTCCTCATTTTATCCACCTCGGAAGGATGGAAGCCTGGTGTGACTCGAACCGCCAAATTGCAGGCAGCTGGCAGCCAGCAGAAGTAGCCTGCAGTATTGCACTCTAACCACTGCACCACCTCAGCGCAAAAATAAAGATTATTTATCAGGAGTTCTTACAGTTGTTATGAGCTTGCCTAAATGGTTTTCATTTCTTGTTTGATAGATGAAGCAGGAAGGTTCTTGAGGAGGACTATGATAAACGTCTACGGACATTCTTAGTTATCCAGGTCATGGTTGTCCCAAAGTTGCTTTTTCAAGAGGCAACTGGACTTTCTTTGTTTTTCCTTGAAGATGTTTCACTTCTCATCCAAGAAGCTTCTTCAGCTCTTCTCGGAACTGAATCCATTCTCACAGCTGAAGAAGCTTTTTGGATAAGAAGTGAAACACAGGGGTGGGATTCTACCAGTTCACACCTATTCTCTAGAACCGGTTGTTAACATTCTAAGTAGTTCGGAGAACCGGTTGTTAGAAGAAATTACTGGCCTAATCCTGTCAGGAAGGCAGGAAGGAAACATTCTGGTGTTGCTTACAGAAACTGCCTCTCCGTTAACCCTAATTACATTCTTGGCAGGACTAGACTTCCTGTTTCAGGAACATCTCCAGAGTTTTTTCCCCCTCCTTTGCTGGTACTTTGCTTGTGTAGAGTGACCATTTAAAGTTACAATGGCACTGAAAAAAGTGACTTATGACCATTTTTCAAACTTAAGACTGTTGAAGCATCCCCTCAGTCATGAGAGGCCAGGCGAGGAGATGCCTGCCTCGATGTGAGTGATATTGAGTTGGCCACACCCGGCCAATAACATGACCACCAAGCCACGCCCACCACCTAAGCCATGCCCACAGAACTGGTTGTTAAAAATTTTGAATCCCATCCCTGGTGAAATGTTTTCAGAGAAAAACCAGAAAGTCCAGTTGCCTCTTGAAAAAGCACCTTTGGGACAACTATGATAAAAGCAATCGATGCATCAAGGCCCTTACTGCCATCCATAGCCAAGAAAGTTAAGCGCCTCCAGGTTGATCTTAATGAGATTTATTGAAAGGAGAAATTAGGCTATATAATTTTGGAAATAATTATCTTATTCATAGTAAGGCTCCTGTGCCAAAAATTGCCTAGAAAGCAATGCGCAGCCCCCCACGCCCCCTGTGCATGTGCAGGCAATCCCCCCATGCTGCCCGCTTACCTGCATTTCACCTCCCAGCTGATTTTCAGCCCATTTGAGGCCTTTTTCGGCCTCCTTCTGAAAATGCAGGAAATAACAAAACGGGCCTATTTTCGGCCTACAAACGCTGCCAAATGCCTTCCTCAAGCCTTTGGGAGGCCGAAAAAGACCTCACACAGGCTGAAAAATCAGCTGGGAGGCGCACGCATTGCATCATGAGGTAACTTTGCCTGTAGCTTCCATGCCAGCGCAAATGGCTCTGCGTGCCACAGGTTCGCCATCACAGCCCTAAAATCAGACACAATTGGATTCCTGTTGCTGGGCACAGGGAATGCTATTCCAGGATGCATCCTTGTAGAGAATTCCCCTGTCCCTTCTCTCACAGCATGACATGCAAACATTTGTTGGTGCCATTTGATAGGAAGATGGTTTGCGTTTTGTCTGCTGAGGTCTGGCTTTAGGGGCACAGTGTGATTCAGATGAGTGACTTTGAGAAGCGTTAATCAGAATCTCTGGATGTTTTGGGATTAGATTTCATCCAGGGAGCAACTGAATGCCTACTTTATTTGACAGTAGACAGGAATCAGATCCATTAAAGCAAAGCCCAGATCAAAGCCATAGTTGAAAAGAATGCAAGGCGAGGTTATTAAACTCTGTCTGGAGAAAGACATTGTGCTAATCGATTCCAAAACAGGAGATTGGATTTCCTTTATGGCAACATGCTTAAAAACCATAACATTTAATGTTATAATCTTAAAACTTTCATTTTCCTTGATTGGTTTCCGTAAAGCTGTTACACTTGACAACGGAGGAGTACTTATTCTGATAAAATTGAAAAAGATGGAGGAAGTTTTAAGCGAATGTGTGTATATTAAATAAGAATTTGGAGTTACATGTGAACCTTCTTAAAATGACAATGCAAAGCTATTTTAAACCTGTTATCTATCGGGCCTAATGAAAGCAGTCTGGTACTTTTGTCGTCTGATAATTTTTCTTAGTTGAATAGAAAGAATCTCATTTCCCCCCTTTTCATTCTTCAACGTTTGTTTGTATCCAGAGGTATTATTTCTCTGTAGATCTTGCTCAGGATTTTGTCAGACCAAAAATAATAAACTATTCAAACTTGTCTCATAAGATATTTTAATGCTGTTGTACAGATGCCTTCAAATGCTCTCTCTGTCTCTCTCCCTCTTCTTCTCCCTCCATCTATCTTTCCCTTTCCCTCCCCCCTCCCTCTGTCTCTCCATTTCTTTCCCTCCCTCTGTCTCTCCTTCTCTCTCCCTCTCTCTGTCTCTTCCTCCCTCCCTCTCCCTCCCTCTCCCTGTTTCTCCCTCTCTGTCTCTCCTTCTCCCACTCCCTCCCTCTCTCTGCCTCTCTCTCTCTCCATTTCTCTCCCTCCCTCTCTGTCTCTCCCTCTCCCTCTCTCTCCTCTCTCTCTCCTGCCTTCTCCCTCCCCCCCGTCTCTTCCCCCGCCCCAAGAATCTGTTGCAAATATTTCATTATAGGATTGGATTTCATATGGTAAAAATGTTAGAAGGTTGAGAAGCACTTAACAGTTTTCCCTAATCCCTTGTTAATGTTCTTGTGTCATTGTGAGGAATGTAAAAATATAGTTCCTGTGGCCCAGGGACGAGGTCGGTGTTCTAGCTATTGAAATTTGGAAATAGGATAGGTCTCTAGCACAGTGGTCCCAAACGTTTCTGGCTTTGTGGACCGGTGCCAGCGGGATGGGCGGGAGAAAGAGAGATGGTCGCACATGAGTGATGGGTGAGCATGTGCGCAGTTCCATTTGCATGAGTGGCAGGCATGCACGACGCTCAAACAAATGGAGCTGCATGCACACATGCACTCAACTACAGCTTCCTGGCCCAGTTTTGAATGGGCCACAGCACTGTACTGGGCTGCACCATGGGGGATGGGGGGGTTGGGGACCCCTGCTCTAGGAGACAGTGAGTGATGGAACTGATGGAGCTGTTAGCCTGAAAACATTTCTTCCCCAATATAATGTTCTCCAAGTATATTGGAATTTACAGTTCCATATTTTCATCCTGTGATAGCTATCCATGCATTTGTAGGATTCTGCATTGGGAAAACTTAAGTTAAGCTCTCGCTGATATTTCTAAACTGGAAATAATTTTTATTTATTGACCTCATTTTAATAACTCAAATCAGATTCCCAAGGTGGTTTATAAAAATAGTACAACAATTAATCCATAAATATTAATGATTCCCCCCCGGAAACTATTCTTTGAAGCCTTTCTTTAAGAATATTCTTTTGTTTTGCAGGTTTGAAACGTTTGAATATAATAGCTTTGAACAATTCTGCATCAATTACGCCAACGAAAAATTGCAGCAGCAGTTCAACTTGGTAATTTGGATTGTCAAATTTATTTTAGTATCTTTGGGGGTGGCCAAAGAATACAAAGATATCCAAAATATTCTGTGCCTTGACTAAAATGTTTTAAGAATATAGAAAATGAACAAGATATAGGAATAACTAACATGTTCATGAAGTTTGTCTTCTGAAAGGAATTAACCCACTCTGTTTACATTACATAGAACTGCTATTAAAAAGCAAATAAATTTTTGATGAGCTCTGTTTAGCCAATGGAAATTATGTGAGTTCCTACGATGAAAATGGGTTGATTTGCAATAGGACCCAAATTGTCTCAACTGAAATCCTTTTAAATAGTATTTCAAATTAGGAACCCCACTATATTTGTGTTATATAACAATGTTATAATTTTATGATCAATCTAGATATTTTCTTTCAACATAACCTTTGAAAGTTCCTCAGCTTTTATAATAAATAAATGAACAAGTAGTATTGGAAGACCTAGAAAAAGGAAATTAAATTTCCTTCAATTTAAGAACAGCAGATTTTTAAGTTACACTCTTAATACCTAGTCCCTTTTTTAAAAGCACTCACAATCCTCAGCACTATATTCCCCATTATTCGAGACTGTGTTCTGCATATTTTCACAATTTTGAGCTGTTTCCATTTTCCAAAAGTTCTATAACTTTTACTTCCCTTGTGGCTTTTTCGATAATTTACACTTGTTACTTTTTTTTATAAAACTCTAATGATTTTCTGCTTTATTTTGCTCGTTTTGCTTTCTATTGACTTTGCCCATAATAATAAGTCCCTTAAAGCAATTTTTCATAGCAACTAATTTTGTAATGGATTGACAGAGAGAGTGAAATACTTATTTTAAGATATTCATCAATCCCTTGCAAAAATTCTGTTTGCTACTGCTTGTTTTCTTAATAGCCTAATTATGTCCTCAGATCCTTGCAAGTGATTCATCTTACAGCAATTCAGCTATTACTTGTTGCATGATTTCAAGTTGTTAATAGTCTTTTATGCATGGGTTTGATTTTTGCATTTACTGCAATAGAATATATGATCCCTGATTTCTAAAATTGAGCATGATTCCATATTAAGTCTTCAACTGTTCTGACCTATGCCCTTTTCCAACAAATCAAACACAATCCAAAAAGAACAGAAACCTGGTAATGTATTTCCAAAATAATTGGCTGTGATAAGCACAAGCCTTGCCAAACTGTGCGAGGCTTGCCAAAAGATAACAGACAAGAAATAATTTGCAAAATAAGAATGTTCAAATACAAACTCAGGATACTAGAATGTCCACGAGGCTGAAGTTTCAAAACGTCTTTGCCTTCTACAAAGTATGTTCATTTCACAGCTGGCTTTTATCTTCTTGAAGGAGGGGCCATTACCTTTCAGCCTGACTCCTGAGTCACCCATGCTGTTGCAGCTGCTCTTTCCTGTGAGCAATTCTGCGTGCACACACACTTAGCACAGGCTCCTCGGGAACCTCCTCATCACTGCTGCCAGCCCCCACAATCTCTGAAGGCAGCAGTCTACTTCCTAATGGTCCTGGCCCCTCATCTGAGTCCTCGCTTTCCTCAGCCATCTGCACCTGCTGCCAGCAAACCACAACACCAACCAAATCTCAGTTGTTGTTTTCACTATGCTGCCAACCATAATAATAGTAAGATTTAAGGTGAAATCTGCTGTTTTGGACATGGCTTCTTGTACTTCCTCAGTTTTTTGGAAACTCCCTAAAATGAAGTTATTTTATTGCACACAGGTAATCCTCAACATACAACCACAATTCAACCCAAAATTTCTGTTGTTAAGGGAGACATTTGTTGAGTTTTGACCCCATTTTACAACTTTTTTGGCCTCATTTGTGAAGTGAATCACCACAGTTGTAAAAGGCCCAGTCTCACTGGCCAACGGATGCAAAACGTATGCATAAAGGACACAGCGGACGAGCAAAATTTCGGGGGTGGCTCCATCCGTTGTGCATCTGTCCAAAAAGTTGAGTTAAATTTGCTCATAATACAGAACGGAAACACAAGAGAAACGGACGTGCGGGTCACAGTTATGTAGCCAGGGTTGCTTAAACGGAATGTTCATTGGTAAGCATAGCGGATGAAAGCATATGAATGGAAGGATGACACCTCCAAAGGGCTTCCGGGGGATAATTGCGAAGGCGATGCATAGCGGGTGAAGCGGTGCATCACGTACGCCTAAAGGAAGAAAGGGAGATGCTGCACGGATGTATAATCAGTGCAAACCGTTCACTGCACATCTTTTCTATTTCCGTGCTACATAAGCTGTGTAGACGTTCCGCTGTACCTTTTGTTTCCTCCCTCTTTCCGTTTTCAGCTGCAGCGGATGTGAGTTGCGGAGGAATGCCCAGAGGATGCAGAGAGGATACAGCGGACGTTTAACAGATGATAAACAGCATTAGAACCATATTGTTTGCTCGTATGTCGCAGATTTACATCCTACACGGCGGAAAGTTCATCCGTTCACAAAGTTTTGTGCAGCTCAAAACTTCTTGCGCGGATGAAATCGCAGTGTCTATGGGATGCTCAACGGATAGAGCGTATGAAACATGTATGCAATGAGTACACAACGGATGCATAGTGTTTTCCAAACGATGGCAAGCTTTTTTTAACGTTTTACATCCTCTTTGCATCCGTAAGTGCAGTGGGACAGGGCCTTAAGTGAGTAATACAATTGTTAAGTGAATCTGGCTTCCCCGTTGACTTTAGTTGCCAGAAAGTCACAACAGGTTATCTGGGACACAGCAAGAGTCATAAATATGAATCAGTTGCCAAGCCTCTGAAGTTTGATCACATGATCATTGGAATGCTGTAAAGATCGAAACTGTGAAAAATGGTCATAAATCCCTTTTTTCAATGCCGTTGTAAACAGTCACTGAATGAGCTGTTGTAAATCGAGAACTATAGTTAAGTTTTAAAACCATTTTTCAGGTTGTTGTGTTTAAAGTGCAGGATGCCTATAGCTATATAATTATCACATGCTTCTAAAAGGATTAGTGTTCAACTAAAGGTGTTCTTGCAGCTTTAGAGAAGAATAGTATAGAATAGAGAATAGAATAGAATAGAATAGAATAGAATAGAATAGAATAGAATAACAGAGTTGGAAGGGACCTTGGAGGTCTTCTAGTCCAACCCCCTCCCTAGGCAGGAATCCCTATACCACTTCAGACAAATGGTTAGATTTGACATTCTGAGACACATAAATCGTTCAGAATTTCATTTTATTTTCTTGAATTCCTTTTTGCTGCCTGTTTATTGCCTGTAGTATAAATGTGCAAAAGTTTATATGCCGAAAGAAAATTAAGGTTTAAGGTTTTTTTTAGAGAAGATTAAGGAGAACAAACAACAAGCTATATCCAGTATGTTCTTTTAAATGGCCAATTATAGATAGTCCTCAACTTACGACCACAGTTGATCCCAAAATATCCATTGCTCAGCAAGATAGTTGTTGGGTTTTGCCCCATCTTACGACCTTTCTTGCCACAGTTGTTCAGTGAATCAGTGCAGCTGTTAAATTAGTAGCACGATTGTTAAGTTGCATCTGGCTTCCCCATTGACTTTGCCTGTCAAAGGTCGCAAAATGGGATCACATGACCCCGGGACACTGCAACCGTCATAAATACAGGCCAGTTGCCATGCATTTGAGTTTTGATCATCTAACCAAAGTGAAGTGCAAAAAAATGGTCATGAGTCACTTTTCTCAGTGTTGTCGAAACTTTGAACGTTCACTAAGCAAATGGTTGTAAGTCAATGACTTCCTGTATTTGGGGTTTATTGAAGTAGCCTTTCCAGATAACAGCTTAATGTTTGCTCTCTTTCTCTGCCACAGCATGTCTTTAAATTGGAACAAGATGAATACATGAAAGAGCAAATTCCCTGGACCCTCATCGATTTTTATGACAATCAGCCATGCATAGACCTAATAGAAGCTAAACTGGGTATCCTGGACTTGTTGGATGAAGAATGTAAGGTAAAAAAATTTCCCCAATCTTATTAATGCTCAGTGCTTATAATAAGGTGATTTCAAGAACGATTGCACTGTCAGGGTTCCGAGGATTGCCCTAATTAAATCATGAGCCTCGAGCCAAGCTTCAAAAGAATCCAAAACATTAGGAGCAACATGTCCAGCACTAACTCTTATGAAGCCAACTCTGAAACACGTAATTTACTATCACATATGACCAGTGGTGGGATTCAAATTTTTTACTACCAGTTCTGTGGGCATGGCTTGATGAGCGTGGCGTGGCTTGGTGGGCATGGCAGGGGAAGGATACTGTAGAATCTCCATTCCCTCCCTACCCCACTAACCTGCTTTCCAGCTCTGTACTCCCATGCAGAGCAACAAAAGAAGACCCAATCAGCTGGGACTAGGGAGGCAGAGAATAAATGGGCTGGGGCCAGTCAGAGGTGATGTTTGCCGGTTCTCCAAACTACTCAAAATTTCCACTACAGGTTGTCCAGAACCTGCTGAATACCACCTCTGCCTATGACCCTGTTTCCCCCCACCCCACTGGGTGTGTCACAAATCAGATGCTCCAACAAACATGTTCACAGGCTGGGTGTCATCAGTCACATTCTTCAATGAAGGATTTTAGTGGGCAGAAGATCCAGTAGCCTAGGCTACAATCTCCACAAGATAACTGTGGAATATGCTTCTGGCCTTCATCTGCTGCGCTGCTCCCTCAGGCCTTCCCCCCAGCCCTTTCTTATGGCAACTCGGAAACAGGCACGGGAATGATTTACAAGTTGACATGCGCTAACATCTCATGAGCTTTTTGATGAAAGCAAGTCAGCCATGAAGGGAACTGGTAGACTATTTCCAAAAAACTTGGGTCAGTTCAAAGTCAGTTGGTGGGATCCAGGTTTTGCTAAATTCAAGTAAACCCATTGATATCAGTAGAACTTAATTGTTGCAGGAGTCATGTTACTTCTGAACAAGATAGTACATGTTTTGATAAGAGATGCATAAAACATGGAACACAGAATAATAGAATTGGAAGTCACTTGGAGCTGTTCTAATCCAACCCTACTCAAACAGAGCACCCTATCCCACTTCAGGCAAATGTCTGTCCAGTCTCTTTTTAAAAAAAATATGTTTTTTTTATTTTAACAACAAAGACAACAAATAAAACCATCCTTCAATTTTACAGTGTGTCAGTTGGATACATATATCTTGTGTGCATAATGATATTATTGTACATGTCTTACTTGATTATATTTATAAACCGCTGTGAGCAACATTTTATATTATTCAATTATTATATTATTTACATTATAATTCTCTTTTAAAAACATAACTAATTCTTGCTAAATTATATTCATTCTCTTACTC
Organism: Laticauda laticaudata; assembly: GCA_004320025.1. Classification (NCBI taxonomy): domain Eukaryota; kingdom Metazoa; phylum Chordata; class Lepidosauria; order Squamata; family Elapidae; genus Laticauda; species Laticauda laticaudata. The sequence continues at coordinate 24,343 of BHFT01004712.1, forward strand.
ATTCAAGATTAATCAATTATAGTATAATATTACTATTACCACATATTTCAGTTTGTTATTCTTCTGTCTAACCATTCATAAAATAAATCCCAAATCTCATAATACTGTTTTTCCTCCTGTTCTCTGATTGCCATTGTTAGTCTACTCATTCCTGCACATTCCATTATTATTTTTTAATTGTTTTCTCCTCTGTTGGAGTTTTCTCATTTTTCCAATTTTGTGCAAATACAGTCCAGTCTCATTTTGAAAGCCTCTTACGATGGAGCACCCACAACTACTGGAGCCAAGCTGTTCCATTGGTTTCTTGCTCTCACCATTAGGAAATTTCACCTTAGTTCTAGGTTGCTTCTGTCTATGGTTAGTTTCCATCCATTGTTTCTTGTCTTGCCTTCTGATGCTTTGGAAAATAGTTAGACTCCCTCACTCATATCTTTGTAGGAGCCCATCAGATACTGGAACAATGATATCATGCTTCCTACCTGTTCTTATCCAGATGCTGGAGTGTTTTTATTGAATGTTAATTCTATAGTATCTCCTTCATGGAAATTTATGAAGGCCCGCATACTGTTTATTCTCTCAATTTTTCCCTACCACTTGGAGGAAAAACCTGTGAAGGAAGGAGAAAAAAAAAAAGAATTGTTGAACAAAGTCTTTTGATCACAAGCATTCTGCAGCCTCCACTGGAAGCATCTCTCATTTCAGTGGAGCTAGAAAAAACATAAGTTGGCAGGCAGTGTAACAAATTCTGCAAAAAACATTTTACTGAAGCACTCATGATCTCATGATACAGTAAAATTGTCTAAAATATCATTTTAATTTGTTTGATGCAGAATATTAAATCTCTCTCTATATAAAAGCGAAACCACTCACACATCATCATAAAATCTCCAGAACTATGAAACCTACAAACTTGAAATTTGGCACGTAGGTTCCTCTTGGCTTCTAGGTGCTCACTAAAAAAGAATTTTTTTGAAATGACCATTAGTATTTCTTATATTATTATTATTAACACGCTCTGATGCCAAGGAGTTCTACTCCCCCTTCCCACCTGAAAAGAAATCTGTTCCAAATGCAAAACAAGCAGAGGAGAGGAGTTTCAGTTTTAGTTTCACAACAGCAAGCAGCTGTAGTCCAGAACAGTTGAGCTCAGCCACACCCAGGCTCCTTGCTGTCTCCTTCTTGCTCACACAACAAATACTGTATCACTTTCCAAACAGCCCTCAACTCTCTCACACACTGACAGGACGCTAGCCAGATGAATACCAATGGATAATGGTAGGCAGAGGCAGAATTTCCCCCCCCCTTATTTTCCTCCCCAAAAACTAAGCCCAATCACATAGTTTCGTAGCGAAGCACGGGTATCGAGCTAGTCAATAATAAGAGATACCTTTGATTGTAATGTTCAAGACAGTGGGCTTAAAAGCTAAGGTATCTTAAAAGCTAAGATATAACATCAAGCTGATGTGAAATACGTTTTTGCTACATCTCTTTATTTCAGTTTTGGGTTGTTTACACCTGTAGACCTGGAAAAGTTATTGTCATTCATGATGAAAGCTGGCCCTGCTTACTTGGGTAGAAGAAAAGATTCAGCCTGATTAAATCAATTAATTTTTCCATAAATGTCCATTTACTGTTTTTTTTATATAAAAACAATCTGGAAGTGTCAAGAAAAAGAACTGTAATAAAGAGTAAATAAGTACATAAGAGCTAAGAATGTTTTGTTTATTTTTAAGCCATTAATAATCTGAACAATAAAAATCTGGACCCCATTATGTAGTAAGATAGAGTGGTGTGGTGGCCCTAGTGTTGAAGCTGTCGCCTCACAATCAAGAGGCTGTGAGTTCGATCCAAGGTAGAGGCAGCTATTTCTCTCTCTATTGTTGAGATTATATCTGCTGAATATAACCCCTCATTGGCGATAGGGAGGGCATCCGGTCAGTAAACACATCGCTCCATTCAGTTGCCCAGACTCCACCCCACAAAGGATTATGGGATCATTAAAAGACAATGTTGATGATCATGTAGTAACAGAAGTTCCGGGCCCAGTTGTGATTGTAGGATGAGGACTACAGTATGCATGTAATTTTGCTCTTGAGTAAATGTCACATCAGCTCATATGTTCCTAATAAGTAAAGAAACATTGAGGCGCTCCAGATAGAAGAAGCCGCTTTAGGTAGTTGCGTTGTTGTGTTGTGAAATACTAGCCCTCCTTTAGAAAAATACATTTGGAATGAGGCTTTGACTGTATTTCTGAATAATTGTCTTTTAAAACAGGTCCCTAAAGGAACAGACGAGAACTGGGCTCAGAAACTCTATGATCGCCACGGGAACAGTCAACATTTCCAGAAGCCTCGCATGTCAAACATGGCATTCATTATTGTGCACTTTGCAGATAAGGTAATGGGAACAGAGAGACTTGAGCGGGTTTGGTGCAGGACCAGCCTTTCTCCTGAACTGAGTTAACATCTCCCTTTGGTCTGGGGAGCTCTTTGCCTGTACTGGCTAGCAATAGCAATAGCACTTAAACTTATGTACTGCCCCCAAGTACTTTATAGCTCTATGGGTGATTTACACAGTAGGAGCATTTTACTAAAAATATCTACAGACCCCTCGCATCCCGGACATAAACTGTTTCAACTCCGACCCTCAAAACGACGCTATAGAGTACTGCACCCCAGAACAACTAGACACAAGAACAGTTTTTTCCTGAACGCCATCACTCTGCTAAACAAATAATTCCCTCAACACTGCTCAACTATTACAAAGTCTGCACTACTATTACTGTTAATCTTCTCATCACTCCTTATCGCCCATCTCCTCACACTTGTGACTGTACAACTGTAACTTTGTCACTTGTATACTTACAATTTATATTGACTGTTTCCAAGTCCAATTTGATTGCTTATTGTACCCTAGGATTATCATTAAGTGTTGTACCTGTTTGATTCTTGACAAATGTATCTTTTCTTTTACATACACTGAGAGTATTTGCACCAAAGACAATTTTCTTGTGTGCCCAATCACTCTTGGCCAATAAAGAATTTTATTCTATTCTATTATTTACATATTGGCCCCAACAATCTGGGTCTTCATTTTACTGACCTTGGAAGAATAGAACGCTGAGTCCACCTTGAGCTGTTCAAGACCAAACTCCAGGCTGTGAGCAGAGTTTGCCTGCAATACTGCATTCTAACCCCTGTGCTACCAGGGCTCCTGGCAGCTGCTATTTATTGACTTTCCTGGAATTTAGAGTGAGATTGAAAAAGAATTTTAGATTCCCCCCTTCTTTGCATTTAATTGCATATTAGTGAGAGCCATGGTGATACAGTGTTGGATTTGAAAGATGTCCATATGCACTTTTCATTATTCTAGCACATTTATGTTGCTAATCGCAGCTGCTATTGGTGGAGAAGGCCAGAGATTTACCCCAGTGAAAAAATGGTTCTACCCCTCCTTTTAACAATGCTCAGGTTAAAAGCCACTTTTATTAATAAGCATTTAATTTTGATAATTGCTGAACACAACAAATAAGCTAAACTAGTCTTTTGTGCATCTGAGCACACACACAATTCAGTTTGAATTGAATGTAGAAATCGAGATCCAGATATTTTAGCATTCTGTAAGATATTCTGGTTTTAGGCTGCCCTATTTTAGAAAAAGTGTTTTGAAAAGAAAAATATAGGGACATACAGTCCTTATTATTTGAGAATATCTTATTTTGTTTGATAAGATTTGTACTCACAATTTTAATTTTAATTTTTCTCTTCCTACCCAACCTCTGGTTCTGTCATCTTTTCTAGGTGGAATATTATTGTGAAGGCTTTTTGGAAAAAAACAGAGATACAGTCCACGAAGAACAGATCAATATTCTGAAGGCCAGCAAGGTAAAGTTACCTGTGGGGGAAATAGATTGGATTGTCGTATTCTGACATTATATGTTATTTATGGCTGAAGTTCCTTCGCCTTTCATTTTTGATGGCTCAGTTCAGATTAATTTGTGCAGAAGAACATCTTGGTTGATAGTGTGAGGTCCAAGCTAATGGTCAATATTAAGATCTAGTTTGCAGCAAGTTTACTTATTGCTAGAAGTGGGATCACAGGGCAAAAAAGCAAGGCAATTTTTCAGTGACTTTTGTTTCATTTTATAGCCTTTATTTTTGCTCCAGTTGTTAAGCGAATCACTGCAGTTGTTAAGTGAATTACGAAATCATGAAGTGAATCTGGTTTCCTTCCCACTGACTTTGCTTTTTGGAAGCCGGCTGGGAAGGTTACAAATGCTGACCCCATGACCCTGAGATTGTGTAACTGTCATAAGTATGTGCCAGTTGCCAAGTACCCGAATCTGGATCATGGGAACAGGGAGGGGATGCTGCAAACAGTTGGTGAATATGGGTCATGTCACTTTTTTCAGTGCCGTTGTAACTGTTCTGACCTGGCTCCCAAACTCGACAAGCCCTTTGTAGTTAATGAAACTTTCCCTTTATTAGGAGTGCCAGCAGCTGCGCTCTCACAGCAGGCTACGAAGTCTCTAAGCCCTGTGAAAAGTGATGCTTGCTCCCTTTCCCCCTGAACTGGCCCAGACATACCAGGAGTCAGTCAGTCTCTGTCTCTGTCTGTCTTTCTCTCTCCCTCTCTCTCTCTCTCTCTCTGTCTCTTGCCTCCCTCTCTCCCTCCTTCCCTCTCTCTCCCTTCCACTCTCCCTCCCTCTCTCTGTCTCCCTCCCTCTCTCTTCCCTCTCTCTCTCTCTCCCCACACTTGTAAAGGAAGTCCTGGAAGGTGCGCTCGTTTTCTTCCAGCAAAACACACACACACACACACATGCTCAGAAGGCGCTGCAGATTCCAAGAAGAATTCTGATAATTTCCAGACAGGTTTCAGAAGTGCAGGCTATCAGTGGTTTATCGGTAGGGAGATGAATAGTTGTCTGCCACACCTATTCATCTCCGCCCCCTGTCTTTTAACCCCAGAGCTAGGGTGGGGCTTATCTAGCAGTAGTGCATTATCTATTAGTAGTAGTCGGGCAGACGGGGCTCGTCAACCTTGTAAGGTA
>BHFT01004714.1:0-24091 GCA_004320025.1 Laticauda laticaudata
TTAAGTTCCAAGTTCCAATTTTAAAAAGACCAAACACTTTTCAAAGAGTCACTGAAATTTTTCCTGTACCCTTAGTTGGTGCTCTCAGTTCTATTTCCATATTCCACCCTTTCTTTCACTTCCCCCTTTTTTCTGTAAAACTTTTATTGATTTTGCTAATTCTAGTTATTAGCTATTCTTTTTAACACATTCAATTCCAGCATTTACTTATGCCTATTTAGTGCCAAAAGTCCAAAAATTATCCAATTTAGTTTCCAAGCCTTTTGTGATCAAATATTTTCCTCTGAGTTGTCACCTCCAAATTAATTCATTTCAATATTCAAAGCCAGTTTTATAAGTTCCAATTTCCTTCTCTCTCTCTCTCTCTCATCGCTGCTTCTACACACTTTCATCCAAAATAGTTCTTGTTTCTTAATTCCAGGGTACCTTAATGTCCATGTATTTCATCTACTTCATGCTCCGCTTGCAGTTTCACCGCTCCAGTAAAGTCTTAAGTTTCCCATACTGCTTCCCGTCTTCATGGTGGCCCTTTTTGACCACCACTGCAACTTGTCTTCAGTGGGTTTTATTGTCAGGGAGGGGAGATGCATCTCCCCTCAACCCTCCAAGCAGTTTCCCCTTTCTTCATCACCCCTCCAGGGTGGTTCTGGTCTCAATCAGGATCCTCCAACAAGTGAGCACAGAGTGAAACCATGCACGATCGTGGATTCCTCTCTGATACAATGAAAGAGCAACCAGAAGTTGCAAGAAGCTTATTTGTAATGGTGGAGGGGAAGGAGCATACATGGTGTTTTTTTTTTTAATAAATGGTGCAAATGTCTGTTCAAACCTTGAAAGCATCTCTTTTCTCCTTCATAACTGGACAATAAAAAGTAGTATCTCCAGACATAGCATGATCAGGTTATAAACTAAACTCTTAATAGTTCTGCATGCAACTGTTTGAAATGTGCATCTGTTTCTTCTCTTCCCATGCAATCCAATTTTAAACTTAATGTGAGCTTTACTCTGTTTTTCATTTTGCATTTGGTTTGGCATGATAATTTTCCATTTTGCATTTGGTTTGGCAATTCCCACCCACCTCACCCAGGCCTCATGTGCTGTCCTATGACTGTGAGTGAGTGGTAATGGTTCTTTGGACACAACCTTGACTTGGATTTAGCTCCTACCATTTGCCTGTTATGGTTTATTTCATTTCATGGATTATCCTCCATGTTTTGCGCTGCAATCTCAGTGGGATAGCCAGTTTGACAGCTCCTGTGTTGTACTAGATAAATCTCGTTCTAATCTTTGGTTGTGAGCACTGGCATAGTGGAGACCCTCAGCTATATTTTTCACTTCTCTCTCTCCTTGTATCATTTCCCACTATGACTTCTGCCTGGCAGTCATTCTGAACTGATGAGTGTCAGCTCCACATTAAAGAACTCAAGCTTCTGGCAATAAGCAATTAATTCTCCCCCACCCACCCCCACCTTTCCCTTCTCCCAGTCTCACCCTTTATCATTTCTGGGAGCACCAGCCTCCAAGGAGGAACCACAACAGATTGGCAGTCATTCATCCAGCACCCAGCCACCAGCAATGTGATTGCTTTTGCAAGGACTGGTTATGTGAAAGGGAGACAGGGATTTATTTTATTTATTATGTGTCAAATTCTGTCAACAATTGCTGAAGGCAAAAACTGCTGCTGGAGTTGGTGAGCCTGTTCTCCCAGAAGAATATGGATGATCAAGATGAAAGGACCATTGTCTTATATATAGAAATTGAGGAGAAGCTACATTCCCCCCCTCCCCCTGCTCTCCACCAGCTTCTGTAAAAGCAGATGCTTTCTGAGGTATAAACTGGTAGGAGAGAGAGAGAGCATACTGACTAAGTTTATGCTTTGGTCTAAGCTATGTTTATGCAATTGTTAAAAGGATGTGGTTCACACAAAACAAAAGGCCATAAACCAACAGGCACCAATTGTGATCCCTGTAGTCTGAAGCAAATGCCTTCTCTAAATAAATAAATGAAAAATGCTCAGATTTCTGTAAGCCCTCTTTTTTTCTCTTTTGTCACTACTGTGTCTGTATCACTTTTACAGTTAAGTGATACCGCCACTAAGACTAGCAGAGCAAATCCATAAACATCATAGATCACCCAGAAGACAAGATGAAAACTCCTTAATTTCATAACACGTGGCCAAACTCAAATATAGTTTCGTCTGGGAAATATAGTTTAGTCTCAAATATAGTTTAGTCTAGAATACTCAGTATTCTAGACTAAGCTAAGTCCAAAACTGCTAGGGAATTCCTAGAAGCTTGGGGTTCAGACAAATCAACTATCAATAGACATATAGAGATAAGCCACATGTACCCACCATTCAAAAGAGATAATAAAAAAGAAGGAAACAAAAGGAGCAGAACACATCAGAGGTGGGTATTCAGCAGGTTCTGACCAGTTCTGAAGAACCGGTAGTGGAAATTTCGAGTAGTTTTGAGAATCAGCAAATACCACCTCTGACTGGCCCTGCCCCCATCTATTCTCTGCCTCCTGAGTCCCAGGTATTTGGCTGGGTCCTCTTTTGTTGCCCTGCACAGGAGAACAGAGCTGAAAAGCAGGTTAATGGGGGGATTTTGCAGTAACCTTTCCCAGGAGTTGGGTGGGTATGGAGATTTTACAGTATCCTTTCCCTGCCATGCCCACCAAGACATGGCACACCCACCAAGCCATGCCAACAGAACCAGTAGTAAAAATTTTTGAATCCTACCACTGGAACACATCCTTGCTAGTAGCCAACATCCAGATAAGCAAAGATTAACATCAGACAAACAATTAAGCAGAAAATAAAACTCAAGTCAAAGAGAAAACCACAACCCCTCCCACCAGGGGTGGGTTCTGTCTACCTCTGTAGAACGGATAGCTCTGAAGAGCAGCAGACATAAAACCGGTTCTATGTCTGCTGATGTTTTTGCCCAGCTGCCCACCCGGGCTCTTACCTGATCTTTATTTCCTGATTTTTTTCAACTTCAGCTGCCATGCAAGGCACAGCTGCAGTTAAAAAAGCAGGAAAAAAAAGGCTTTTTGAAAGGCTGCTTCTCTGCAAGCAGCATGCTGATGACGATTTACAGGTGCTCTGCCGGCAGCTTGCAGGGAAGCACATCGTAAATCACCGAACCTCAAATGACGGAACTGGTAGATCCCTGCCTCCCACTCTGCTGCTGTGTATAAACAGGGAGCAAATCCACATCAGTAGCACTGACCAAGTAACCTAGCTGGTTAATGAAATATCCGCAAGCAAACAGCCAAGCTCAGAGGGCACCAAGGATTCCATAAGCAGCACTATTCTTCTTGGCAAGCCTTGGCTTCTACTTTGCTACACTCCCATGAACCTTATATTTACTGAGTACTTTTCTGAATTCATCACAAACACTGTAGTAAAGAAAAGAGATCCTGCAGATTGCTGGATATTGTTTTGCACCTCCTTGTACCTTTTTCATTCAAGCCAGAAAGTTCTACTTTGATTTACTCAAGTTGTGAAGATGAGACTTTGATATTGAATATCCAGAATTCTGTTCTTTAAATAAGACAGGACCTCCCATACTCACATCTGATTAGAATCCCATTAATTGAAACATTTGTCTCTAATTTCTCCTTCAAATCACCTGATAATTTTAGGGATTGAATACTTTTGCCAGTAGTAGAATCCACATGAAACTCTGTTAACATTCAATAGCAAAAATATACAAAATTCAGAAAATCTGAAAGGGGACAAATGTATTTTCAAGAAATTGTATGTAATAATGAACAAATGGTACTTCCTTTGTAGTGTTGAAGGAGTGATCAGTATATGGCATCGTATGTCTGCTCATGCTTAATTAATGGCAGAAAAATACAATACCCTGATTTATATGCCTCTAATATGTTTACTAAGCAAGAATTGGCCACAGAAGCTTCTTAAGGTATGAGCTAAATATTATTTGCTGATTATGGAAGATGAAACTGTTGCTACAAACTGCAGCAATCTGTTCAAATATTGACAATTCCACACTCAGCCAACAAAATCAGTTCTTGTTTTGAGTAAAGCTTCAGGAATATCTACTTCTGGAGAAAAGCAAGCCAGACAAAATACCCCTGGATTTGGAATCTAATCAGCTCATTGCTCAGGATGGAACAAGCAGTCACTTGTATTCACTCGGGCATTGTGTTCTCTTATAGCTTCCAAATTCAAGTGGTCAAAGTAGCACTGAATGGGCAGAGGATATCACCACTTTCATTGTGGAATTTTTTTACAGTTGGGAACAAGTGGATGAGTTAAGACATCTGTCTCTTTGGATTGCTACCCTTTCTTTCATAAGTATTGAACAATTCCTTAAAGCTCATTTAGGCAAGCTCTGGGTTTGGTTGTATTGGAAGGAATCTGCATCTTGTACATTTTAGCAAAAAAACCAACAACAACCCAATGAAAAATTCCTCTGGTTCTGACTTTTAACCCTCCTTTGTTTCTGATTTATTGTTTGTTGAATTCCCGTTAGGAATACCAAGTCAGGGAAGCACAATCTGTATAACGTTATATAAGGTGTTGTGTGCAATTATAAAGTTATACAGTATTAATTCATGTGTAATACCAACTAGGTCTCTTTGCTTTTGAATTCTAGCATGCTCCAGCCCATTGGAGTGTTCAAGAAAAGCTACATAGAAGAAGGATTATCCTGTTTTTGTAGGCACTACACAAGTCTTTATTCATTGCATAGTTCAATTGGCCTGTGAACAGGTGCTTTTCTGTGCCTTTATGAAAAGCTATTAAGCCCATTTTTCTTGATCTCCCACAATTCTATATTTTTAAAATAATTGTTCTGCATTCAGGCTGTTTGTAGCTAGAACACAACTTCCCGCTTTAATACCTAGACTGCCTAATTATTATTTTTAATTCAAAATCTTTGAATGACAACAGGATGCAATTTGGATAGTGAAACAAAACAATCTCCTAATTTTCTTATCTAATCAAAACATGATTTGATAAAATTGAAAGCAGGTGGAAGGAGAGAGATGAAATTGATGAAACACATTCTTTGAAGGCAGGTGCTTACTGTAGTTTATTCCCTAACAATTTTGTTCACCGTGTTCCCTTTCCCTTGTTGTTTCTAGTAAATAAGCAACCAAGTAGCCTCAGAAATAGGTATCGGTATATTAATTTGGAGTTAATAACAGACATCTCTAGTTTTAAAAAAAATGATGAAAATAGGGAAAATAAAATAGTTAACTTTTAATGGTATGTTGGGCAGTATTGGGATTCAAAGTTCATAAACTGTGGTCTAGACAACAGATTTCCTGGCATTTAACTGATATCTTCAGATATCAGGCTGTCTTTGATAAATATCTGAAAATACATAGACCATCTTGCCTCCAAAGATGCCAGTCAAATTTGCTGGCAAAATATCAGGAAATCTGTTGTCTGGACCCCCAACCAAACTGCCCAAAAGTTACTTTTATTGATTCTGACTTGGTTCATAGTAGCTTTTCTAAAATTTATGAAGCTCTTGAGGCCTGTTGAAGCTTTCAGGAGAAAAACATTCTACAGTTTGGGAGAAGCTAGGGAGACAAATTGGTGGTTGGGTTTTTTTTTAAAGTTTATATAGATATTAATGAAATAAATAAAAAAGAGAAAAGCAGTTTGTTAAATATAACAGGAAAGATTACTATGATGGATGAAGATCTCAGCATTGAACATTTTTTCTATTTGATAAGTTTGATCCTTTGTATCATTTTGTCACCAGGGTTGGGATTCTACCAGCTTGCATCTATTTGCTAGAACCGGCTGTTAACATTCTAAGCAGTTCGGAGAACCAGTTGTGAAAAGAATTTACTGGCCTAATCCTGTAAGGAAGGCAGGAAGGAAACATTCTGGTGTTGCTTACAGAAACTGCCTCTCCATTAACCCTTATTACATTCTTGGCAGGACTAGACTTCCTGTCTCAGGAACATCTCTGGAGTTTTTTTTTCCTTCCTTTGCTGGTACTTTGCTTGTGTGGAGTGACCATTCAAAGTTACAATGGTACTGAAAAAAGTGACTTACGACTGTTGCAGCATCCCCAAAGTCATGAGAGGCCAGGTGAGGAGATGTGTGCCTCGACGTGATATTGACTTGGCTAAGTCCAGCCAATAACATGACCACAAAGCCACGTCCACCTGGTCACATGACTACAAAGCCAAACCCACCAACTAAGCCACGCCCACAGAACCAGTTGTTAAAAAATTTGAATCCCACCCCTGCTTGTCATTCAGAGGAACTTGACCTTTCACTTTTAACTGTTGTTTCTTACTTTTGTAAATGCTCAGAGCATTCTATTATCTCAATGTTATCAAGATACATCAATATGTGATTTTGAAAAAGATGTGCAAAGGTATATGTGAAGGCATGACTTAGAATAGCAGTCATCAGTCTTTTGGGCACCAGGGATCGGTTTCATGAAGATAAGTTTTTCTATGGACTTCGGAGGGAGCATGGTTTCATGTGTTGCCTGCATCCCATGGATGGAGCTTGGCTTGTTTGCATGGCCTGGTTTCTGGCATGCCATGTACCGGTGCCAGCCCATGGACTGGGGATTGGGGACCCCTAACTTAGTACATTACAGTGTAATTAAATGGGTAGATGACAATATTATCATTCACACAGTTGTCCAAAATTCAATGTCTCTGCTATCCAGGAAAATATAAGTTGGTTAAGCAGTTGATAAGCTTGTGGTATTTGAATAAGGAGATGTTCTCATTAATCCTGAGAATTGGCTGTTCAAAAGCATGGAACAAAACCCAGCTAGCTTCAGAGCCATTTCTTCTGAGGAACTTTCACTCCAGTGTCATGAATGCTGAGTCATGAAGCTCTCTAGAAAAAAAAAATCAATAGGTACCAGGTGCTTCCTGTTTTTCAATACAGGAGAATTTTTGTTTAATTAGGCACTATTCCCTATATATGCCAAATATAACATAGCAGGATTGGAACATTTCTGGCTGAAAAATCACAAAAATGTGTATATCTTTAGGATGGAAAAACACATTAGCTCATTTACTGTATTTGTCTAGGCATCTGAGGAGACAGACAGATTTTGTGTCAGATTGCTTTGTAGGCACTTTTAAGGACTCTCCGTAGTTGTGATAGCACATACTTCTGGCCCATTTATCAGGATGTCCCATGAATTTGGTTATCCAAGATCAGAGAGCAGTAATAATCAAATTCATAGCTAACAATGAATTTCTCAGCATGTCCCTTTTTCAGGAGTATTGCGGCAGCAGGAACAGGATGTTGAATTCATCTGAAAAAAAAAAGTGAGAAAAACTTGTTTGAACTTTAGAAACCCAGAAACTCAATATTCATGGAGCTTAGAGAGAAGGAGGAGGCATTTGCCAACTATTCTGAGCTAGTTTGTTTGTTTTTGTGTTTTGATAGTTCATTGACACAAGGGATAGATTGGTGAGAATTCCTGTAAAGTTCTTTAAGATACCAGGCCTTTGGATATTTGGCAGTCATTTCTGGTGTAGAAAGACACACCTCTTTCTAACTTTTGCTATATGCTGTATTTTATAGAATAAGCCTTTCTGAATTGTGCTAAATTTAAGCGTATACTAGTTTGCCTCTAGGGAAGTCCCCAATGAGCATACATATCTTTAGGCTCCTAAGGCCAGTTTTTGAAGTCTTTAACACTTAGCTTCAAAACTTGTTATTCTCCTCTCACTCTACTATTTAAGGCAGGAATGCCTTTGCCATTAGGCCCTTTAGGTTGCCTAATCTGGGTATTGCATCAGGGTATTATTGCTGAAGTTCCCTTCTGGGATCCAGGGTTGTTTTCCTGGCTGGTCCTGTTTATTTTTATTCTCTGTTCTCTTGAGTATTGCAGCTAGGCTTTTGGAAAGCCAAGATGGTAGTGTGAGAGCAAAAAGTGGTATGAAGAGCTTTTGGCCTCAACTTTGCCAACTGCTGAACAGCCACTTGTTGAAGGTAATTGGGAAAGCTCACCCATGACTCAGATGGTAGTTGAGCATTTGGCTCAGTCAATTATGAATCTTGTTTTCCATCAAATGTAGCATTTCCACCAGAGCATCCAGGGATGCCATGATTTGTTGCTGGTGATTGGTATCACAAAGTAATGGGGAGATGCGCTGAGTCCTGCTAGACAGAGCTGGATGATCTTCTGAAAAATAACTTTGTAATAGATTTGGAGTTTTGAAGGTTCTTTTTTTAATATTAGGTCAGGTTGTATTTCTAGGTCAGACAGGCAGAAAAAGGTAGATTGATATTTTGGCTTGTCAGGATCCACATCCCATCTTGTTGTTCTGCAGCTTGTTTGTCATAGTGTACTGTTAACAAGGAGGGGTTAACATTTGTTAACCACCAAAATGATAACGTTAAGCACCTTTATAGATTTTATTATTGCTTTCAGAGGGCATGTGCCACTAAATAAATAGAGATATTATACCCCTAATCTTGCTATTTATTTGGTATATGTTGCCTTTTATTTGGGTTAAGCCTTGGAGAAACAGCATCTTTATATTCGTGCATCCTTAAATAGCAAAAGCCATGCTACCCAGTATCATACCTAATATTTGTATCTCAGCCTACATTTAAGGAACTTAAATTTCAAAGTATGGTTTCTACCATATTTGTTTTGCAGGATCAATCTGGGTCAGTCATTGGGACCAGACAGTTAGTCTTCCAAGCTTTTGAACTCTTATGGGAGCCCATCCTCAGAGAACTTCTATCAGAATATGTAGTTCTCTGAGGGTGAGCTCCAGCATGAGTACGACAGTTTGGAAGATTAAGGCTCTGGTCCCACTGATCAACCCAGATTGGATTCTGCAACATTATCCTGGGACATATATATTTGCCGTCATTCATATTTGTTTTATTTTCTCATAAGCCTGTGGATTTTCCCTTCGTATGTGGCTAAAGTGAAGTTGCATAATTTGAAGTTCGACGTATTGTGAGATCCCAGTTAGAGTCTCAGTAAGTGTAAACCAAGCCATCAGGTTAAGCTGTGATACATTTTATTTATTTGGGCACAGTTATACGTTGATAAATGTGTTTAGCTTAGGAGATAGGATAGCAATAATAGAGTAGTTCACGTCCACCTTATGAGCTTCATAGCAGATGATAAATTCAAACTTGGCTTGAAGTGCTTTCTCCAGTGTTATTTCCACTGTACTGCATTGATTTTCTCTAGTGTTCTTGTCAACATTGCCTTGGCCTTTCCTTTCATAGCAAGTTGAAGAGTGAAATACCATGGTAAACAGCTTGTCTGATACTCGAAGGTCCTTCTGTTTTTTTGAATTCACTGGCAGCTTTTGTGACAGAACTGTCAGCCTACATTGTGTTGCAAACCCTTTTTATTCTCTTTGCAATGGGCACACAAGAAAAAATGAAAACCCAATCATTCCAAATACATGTGTATTGTGATCCCTGTTATGTAGCATTTGTTACGGGCCATATTTCCACAAATAATTACTTCTGCTTAACAAAGCACTTTGAATCGTAAAGCAAGAAAGAAAGAGAAATAATTATCTTGGAATCCACATGATGCCCCTATGACTTATACCAAAAATCTCCTACCTGTTTTCATTTTTAAAAATTCTTTTGAATAACAACATCATTATCATCCAAAAATAGTAGAGGTGTAATGAAAAAACTTTTCAAATCTTGAAACAAATAATTTTATTCTGAAGGAAATTATTTTGAATTGTTCGTGGTTGGATGTAACATAATTCAAAATAAATTGGGTGTTCCATGTTTTGTTAAATAAAATTTATAAGTGTTTGAAGTGTTTCAGCAACAGAGAGCTTTATGGCATGTTAGAAAAAGAGGGGATGGAAGGAACGTTTGTAAGATACAGTTATTATAGCCTCTCTCAGTAAAGTATGGCTTCCTATTGGTTTTCTGGTCTGCTCTATCTAGTAGGGTTGACAACCAGGATTCTCTTGGCCAGAAAAATAACATCTGAATTGCAAGTGGCAAGACATTTTCCAATGGCATCGCTAAACCAGAATGGTTTCACTCTCAAAACATTTCCCACCTACAAAAAGTTCAAGTTGGTCTGTGTCTGAAACAAAATACCACACTACATTATTTTGGATTATGCATAGTTCGCTTCATGCATGAATCATTAGAAGGTCAGTGCTCCAAGAGGTTCATGTTCAAACCATTTTGCAAATCTCTAGAAATCAGTGTGTGGCAAAGCAAGGTGCCAGACTCAGAAGTAATCTGATCTATAAGCTGTATTTTTAATTATCTCTGGCATTGCCTTTACTACCTACACAAGAACATAAAATGGTGTCTGCATCCAGGGCTTTGAAATATACCTATATATCCATGAAACAGATAAAGTAAACTGAGCTCTTGAGAGTTTTCTGAATCTGAGAGACCAGTAGGGTGGTAAGGAACAACCCACAGGTGTGTGTTTTATGATCGGATATCTGTACAAGACAGACATCCAGAGGGTACTGTTAACATGCCCTTAAATTTCCTTGAATCCCTACTGTTCCTCCACCCACCCACTGTGCCCAGGAATGTTATTAGGCTATGAGATGCTGTTCCATTTCTAATACACCCTTTCCATGATAATATGCAAAGCCAAGTATTAGTACTTTTTTCCACTGATGGGATGGGAGGAGCAGTAACATTAGTATTAGTATTTGTGATCTTCTGATCTAGATATGTGTAAATATCACAGAAGTAAAACCAAACCCAAAGCAGAATTTTGTAATTAATTGTATCTAACAGTGATGACTTGGGTTAACATGAGTGTTAACCATGACATTTTATAAGCTGTATTTTGAATCATGAAATGGTCTTGCTATCTATAAGCAGAGATGTCATGAATCAGACATTTTTGTGGTCTGGGAATAATGCTTATACAAACTGGAGTAATTGGAGACAGATCACTTCACTGCTCTATTCAGGGCAGTAGGAAAGCACATGATCCAGAATTCTGGAAAGGCTTTGACAAAAAACCAAGACTGGTAAGGGAAGAAGAAGCTGAGTTAGTGGAAAAAAAGCCAGGAAACCACAAATGTTGAGAGCATCCAGGTGAGGAAGAGTAAAATATGAAAATAACAGACTGGAGGATCTTCATTAGTTGAAAAGTAGGATTATTATTAATATTTTATGGAGAGCATTTCCAAATGTAGATCAGTCACTAGCGAAGTATGTCATTTGAATAACAATTTTGCTTTATGCTTTATGTTTAATTACAATGAATAGCTTTATAAAGTGGTTAATGCTATCATATTCACATTAAAGTTAACCTTATACAACAATAGAATAAGAGTTGGAAAGGACCTTGGAGGTCTTCCAGTCCAACCCCCTGCTTAGGCAGGAAACCCTACACCACTTTAGACAAATGGTTATCCAATCTGTTCTTTAAAACTTCCAGTGTTGGAGCATTCACAACTTCTGGAGCTAAATTGTTCCACTGATTAATTGTTCTAACTGTCAGGAAATTTCTCCTTAGTTCTAGGTTGCTTCTCTCCTTGATTAGTTTCCACCCATTGCTTCTCGTCCTGCCTTCAGGTGCTTTGGATAATAGCTTTGACTCCCTTTTCTTTGTGGCAGCTGATTTCTTATTTCAAAGCGAAACACAGTAAACTAGTACTGTAAATTAGATTGGTATTAATGCTCACACCGTTGCTATCAGACATGAAACAAATATGTAAAACCTGTTTTTTTAAATCTTTCTCTCTCATAGGACTGCCCACAGATCCTTCCAAGCACCCAGATCTATATCCCTGTTGGTGTGGTGAAGCCTATCACTTTAACCGCCAAAAACCTGCCACAGCCACAGTCTGGACAGCGCAATTATGAATGCATCTTCCATATCCCTGGGAACCCCTCCCGTGTTACTGCCCTGCGTTTCAACAGTAGCAGCATCCAATGTCAGAATACCTCGGTGAGTCTATAGCCCAGAACTGTCTTTTGAAAAACTTCTTTTGGCCTTGGATATAGAGGAAGACTGAGATGTGTAGGAAATTACTTAACCTTCTCAACCTGTAAAATATTTGGAATCTTCTCATGTCTTGCAGTTATGCATTAATTATATCTATTGATGGCTCTGTATGTTCCTGCCTATACTCCTTAAGGCCTGGTCCCACTGGCCGACGGACGCAAAACGTATGCATAAAGGACACAGCTGACAAGCAAAATTTCGGGGGTGGCTCCATCTGTTGTCATCTGCTCCAAAAAGTGGTGAAAATTTGCATAAACAGAACGGAAAAGAACGGAAAAGAACGGACATGGGTAGTATGTAGCGGGGATGTTAAATGGATGTTCATAGGAAGCGTAGTGTATGAAAGCGGATGGAAGCAGATGACACCTCTGAAGGGGTTCTGGGGGATAACTTTGAAGCAGACGCATAGCGGATGAAGCTGATGCATCATGTATGCCTAAAGGAAAGAAAGGGGATGCCGCGCGGATATATATCGGATGCAAACCGTTCACTGCGCATCCTTTCTATTTCCGTGCTACTAATGCTGTGTAGAAGTTCCGTGTACCTTTTGTTTCCTCCCTCTTTCCGTTTTCAGCTGCAGCGGATGTGAGTTGCGAGGATGCCCAGAGGATGCAGAGAGGATACAGCAGACGTTTAACGGATGATAAATGGACATAGAACGTTTGTTGCTCATATGTCGTGGATTTACATCGTACACGGCAGAAAGTTCATCCGTTCACAAAGTTTTGTGCAGCTCAAAACTTCTTGTGCGGATGAAATCGCAGTGGACGGATGCTCGGCGGATAGAGCGTATGAAACACGTATGCAATGAGTACACAATGGATGCATAGCGTTTTCCAATGTTTTACATCCTCTTTGCATCTGTAAGTGCAGTGGGACAGGGCCTTACACTGTATCAGGAAGGATGTATTTGTGTTCTTTGCTCAGTTTTCCTAATTAACATTGACTTTTTTAGTGGGTTGGTATCCCCCCCCCCCATTTTTAAAATAGAAAATATAGTTATTGAGTTTCATCCAGGTTTTTCTGTAAGATTTAGCACTCTAGTCTCATTCATTTTGTTGTTGTGTTGTTATTGTTGTGGAGGAGTGGGGAGGAAATAATATTATGTGTATTCTCCACCTTGGGCTACTTATAAATTAATAAAGGCAGAATAAAAATTAAATAAAACATAAAAATTAAATAAAACATTCAGAGGTATGCTTTTTTTGGGGGAGAAGATATTTCCCTCCCCCCCTTGTGTCCATATTGTCCTATCCCCAAATATTTCCTGGATGAGAAACCAAATGTTTTTAATTAGGTCAGGCTAGAATTCTCACGTGAGATTACTTAATTGCCATGAGTGCTCTTTTGACAGAAAAAATAATAATAACAAAGGCATCAGCAGGTGCTGTTATTGTTTCAAGAAGTTCTATATCCCTCATAGTGCCAGAGTATTGGATGAATAGTCTTAAGGGACCTCTGATCATAAAGAGTGGTAAATTTAATGTGCTAATCTGCAGAGACATACCATTTCTTGGCTAGCCTTCTGGGCTATCTTCTAATCATCACACTTTATTTAGGACTCTATTCTGAATAGACGATATTAGCTCAGGGGAATGAAGTTAAACTAGCAGAAGGACAATAGAATAATATTGATAGGAAATTCTAGATTGGACACTGGAGGTGTTCAATCACTCCATCAAAGAATTGTGTTGGTAATTCGTGTCAGCAAGTAAACCATTACCTTGTCTTCATTTTTCAGTCTGCATAGAGACATCCAATGAAATATCCAGTGAACTTTATGGAAGTTTATGAGCCATAATAATGACATTATGGCCCATATATAACAAAATTTGGTAAAATTGCCTATTTGGTAGCCTTTAAGAATAAACTTATATGGCTTTTTCCTGCCTGGTAGCATTGAGGTGACAACACGATGCCTGGAGTAACTGTAAAAGACATCAACCAGTAGGAGTTTGTATGGGCACTTGCAGCCTTTCTCAAAAAGACAAGTAAATTAAAGGTACCTGAATGGGTGGACACAGTCAAACTAGCCAACTACAAAAAAAATGGCTCCATATGATGAAAACTAGTTTTATACCAAAGCTACATCCACAACCCGCCAGGTTTATCTTCAGGGTGGTGCTGTAGTCGGCTCCATGACCAAGTTCTATCGGGTGCACCAATGCAATGGTGTGATGCCCAGTCACTTCAGCCGGGGTTCCAAAAGTGTTGCCAGGAGGATGCTCCAGGCTTTGGAAAGGCTCAAAATAGTGGAGAAGGACCAGGAGGGAGTTCTCAAGTTTATTCCTCAGGGACAGAGAGATCTGGACAGGATTGCTGGACAGGTGGCAGCTGCGAGCAAGAAACATTAAAATGGAGTTCAGTTTAAAAATAAAGTTCTTTATTTACTGGGATGGGGGGAAGAATAAACTCATATAATCTGTTCCTTACATGTTCCTAGTTCTTCTCAAAAGGGAAAGTTCAGAACATAGAACTTTTTGCAATTGTCTACTTTATGATATATTCTTTCCCCATAGCTGAGATTTATATCCTGCAGCCCTCCACAGTTTTGAATATAATCCCCAAATTGCTGATGAATTATAATTTTAATGTGTTATGAAAAGGAGACTTGATTAAGTATATTGTATGGGGAGAAATTAGGTTAGATGTGATTAATTTTAGTTACATTAAGAAATTTAATTTTATTCTGGACTCATGTTTAGAAGTGTCATCTCTATTATGTAGTTTGAAAATGAAATGCATCCTTCAGCTCAAAAAAGTTTGTCTCCAAATGTCTGGTTTGATATACATGAAACTACTGGCAGACTTTTCTTGAGTTTTGGAATTTGATTTTCTTTCCAACAAAATCCAAAGAAGCTGTTTCAGGTTCTAAATTACTGTCATAATATTAGACATAATAGAACAATTGAGTGAAACACAAATTGAAGCTCAATCTAAATGGAGACACTGTCAAAGTTGAAATTCAGATCAGAAAATAAGGATGGAATCTGTATTGGTTGAACTTATAGTATTTATAGTAGATGTCTTGGGCACTCTAATTCTGGATATCTGGGATTTTGTGTTTGCTCTAGGCATTACAATCTTGAGTACTTATCTCCCTGCCCACTTAATTGAAATAACATCTGCAGGAGAGAAGCTGTGTTGGTTTTGGGGTGAGTTAGGATCCTGGTGAGACTAATAATAAGACAAGAATGTATTTTTACAGCGAATGCTAATGGACCTCAAATCAACTGTATTCCCAGAGAGGGGAGATATAAACTAGAAAAACTAAAGCATAATGTATATGTATATGATTAGGAAGCAGCAACCGAATCCTGCCTATAAACTAGACAGTAAACAATTAAGAGTGTTTTCTATTGAATCTCTGGAATAGTTGCTGTTTGCAGGGTCTGCAAACCTTCCAGGACTTCCATCCTAGCAGAATTGCGGAGAAGGGCTAGGTTTTTGTATGTGCGCGAGTGAGTCAGGTCAGGCAGTAAATGATTTTTTTCAAAAATTAGGTTGAATGTTCTCTTTTTAGATAAAATCGTATTTTGTTGGGGTTGTGTATTCCTTCTTTCTTTTCTCAATGACATTTCTTCCTGCTTGCCTGCTCATCATTTCTCTGGATACTGGTTGTTTCTGCTGCCATTAACAGCAGGATACTAGTCATGTTTACTGTGAGAGAAACAAACAAGGCTTTTTCTCTTTTCCAAGAAATCTTGTGGGAGTATTGGGAATGTATATATTCATGTGGATGTAATACATAACGTCAAACCAAATATTTATTTGTTCATTGATTCTACAATTCATATGGGAGAGAGTTATTTGTGTGACTGTTGAAAAAACCTATATTAGTACAAATACACTGAAGATCATAATGATAGGGACTGGACAGTAGATGACACAGCAAGCAAATTTTCTTTCTGAGATAACTGTATCACCAGGAAAGCTGGCTAAAATAAGCAAGCAGGGTAAAGGAAAAGGATGATAAACTGTAAACAACACAACATAATAATCCTCAGGTACTCTGTGAAAAAAGTAATATTAAAGTAAGAAGTAATATATGCAAAATCAAGGTAATCCTTGCTTAATGACTGCCCTGTTTAGCAATCATTTGAAATTACATCATCACTGAAAAAAATTAAAATGGGGTCCTGAAAAAGAAGCTGTTGGCTGCAGGTGATTGGTGCATTAACGAAGGAACTCCCACCTCTCTGCTCCAAAGCTATATTTTTAGTTTGTTTTAATTTTTTTTTGCAGTTTTAACCAATTTCATTGTGTACATGATGTACAATGACAATAAAGGCTTTGAACTTTGAATCTGTTTTTATATTTATAATTGTTTGGATATTTGTATATCTTATCACATTCTTGGCTACTAAGAGTTGCCTCAAACTATGAAGGATAGGATAGGACAGGACAGCAGAATTGGGAGGGACCTTGGAAGTTTTCTAGTCCAACTCCCTGCTTAGGCAGGAAACCGTATACCATTTCAGACAAATGAGGTGGGCAGTCAATAAATTTAACAATAACTTTACAACTGGTCCTCACACTTATGACCATTATACTATCCTTGCAGTCATATGATGAAATTTACCATTCACATGCCTCATAGATTACCTGCAATGAGCAAGGTCAATGAAGAAGTCAGCAGTAAAATCACAAGTCATGGTCATAAGTTTCGCTTAATAGCTCTGGGTTATTCACTTAATGGGCATGGCAGAATGAAGTTGCAAATCTGTTACAGTTATGTGATATTAGCATTGCTTAGTGACAGAATTTGCCAGATCCAGTTTCGGATTTTTAGTGATGACTACCTCTGGTTGATTTTAACCAGCTAACATATTTTGGAAATAATAATTCCAGAAATTCCAGTTTCAGAGAAATAATTCCTATATAATCAGAATTGTGAAGAACCTCTGGTGACTTCTATCTCTTTTCCCCCTCTTTGCTTTGTATTGCATGT
Organism: Laticauda laticaudata; assembly: GCA_004320025.1. Taxonomy (NCBI): domain Eukaryota; kingdom Metazoa; phylum Chordata; class Lepidosauria; order Squamata; family Elapidae; genus Laticauda; species Laticauda laticaudata. The sequence goes on from BHFT01004714.1 coordinate 16,915, forward strand.
CTGTGGATTCTTGCATCTCCATAATTCATCCTTCAGGCAGAATGTATATAGGTAATATTAATACACATTTAGAAATTTATCTTAAGATGTTTTTTGAAAACCTTAATGTATGGAACAAAAAAGAGCAGGAAGTAAAAACGGAATATGCACTGTCTTAGGGTTTAAGGAAATATTCATGATGGATGATTAAGAGCAGTATTTGTCAACTTTGCCAAGTTTAAGATTGGTGGATTTGAATGCCCAGAATGCCCCAGCCAACATGGCTGGTTGGGGAATTCTGGAAATTGAAGTCCACCCATCTTAAACTTACTTGGCAGAGTTGAGAAACACTGACATAGAGGTTGAGAGAGAGAGTGAGAGAGAGAGAGCACTCGTCTAGCTTATGTTATGAAGGATGGATTATTCCTTGGACACTGATAGTTGCATTGTACACAATACACTTTGCCACTTTCTTAATCTTTAGTTCAGAGACAGTTCTTTAGTTTAGAGGTCAACCAAATGGCTATTTCCTTTATAGGAGGCCTGTTAACTGCTCTGACTCTGAATCCTGTCAGTGAAACATATACATAGTCTTATTACATTCAGCTTGAAATCAGGTTGACTGGAATGTGGAGATGTGAGAAAAATTTGCTAGCAGATAGTGTGAATGCTTCAGAAGAATAATTTTGATGTGCTTTGGGAGAAATCATGTTAGAAGGAAGATCTGTTTCAAGAGACTGAGTCAGTTGGTTAAATCTCTTAGTTGCACCACTCTACTGGAAGTTTAGCTGTGAACTTAGAGTTTTTATCAGTTTTAAATGTGTTAAAGTTTAGAGCAGGCCTTTTAGCAAAATGCATGTTTGTATCACTGAAAATGAATTAAATAAAATAATACAGCGGACTAAGTTGATTAAAACAGCCTAGGTATCTGAGAAATGGAGTTTGATCAAATTCAGCAAAAATCTGTAATAGGTCTTGGATCAGGGGCGTCAAATGGGTAGCCCGCAGCCAGATGTGTCATGTGCAGGCCACACCCAACCCAGCTGCATGAAGGAAAGAAACATTGTGATACATCATGTGATGGCAACATGACACCGCGAGTTTGACACTCATGTCTTAGAAGGTTGGGTTCCCTATTCTGAAGAAGACAAAAATGATTCCATATAAACCTCAGTGGGAATTGATGAGACAGCTGGTTAAGTTTATATGAGTTGAAAAAGTACATCTTTAAAAGTTCATTCACTACACTATGAACTTTTTAACTACCTATTCTTTAATCTCTTCCCCTCTCTCTCTCACCCCCCCTCTGTGTAGAGTATACTAAGTCAGACTGACATATTATATAAATTATGTTAAAAGTTTGATTGCCATTTTCTTTCAAACACCTCCTTATTCATTTGACATATGACCTTTATACATTTCTAAGTTCAGTAACATGTTCTTTGAAATAAAAATTAATAACATTAATAAAATATATTGATCAGCCTGTAGGACCCGACAAGGCATATGTCTGTGTCTTATGTTAATGCACAGTATTGATTATACGACTGATTTTGTTTTTCTCAGATAGTTTTAAATAAAATCAGAGAATCCAACTTAGATTGACTAAGAGTACTGTGATGGAAGCATATTGTCTTTACAACCATTGTCTTAAATTTAGTGCTACCTCCCTTCTTTTTGGATAAATATGGTCTCGCATGAAAAGTGATTCTGAATGTTCTGTACCAATACACATCCTTACGATTTTCTGTCTGTTCATGCTTCTTTGATGCATCCTTTCCACTTTCTTTCTTTGAGGATTTGGGCTTGCTTCATTGTATTTTTAACAAGAAAAATAAAAGACAGACATGGATCTGACCATCAACCTGTGGCTAATCCAGCATTCTGTCTTTCCTTACTTCAAAATACTGGCTTTCGGGTAATCTGTAATTACAAATAGCTTCCTCATCCCTGCTTTCATGAAGTGTCCCATGGCCCCATTTCCATCAAACTCCCAAAATGGTGAACCAGAGTTTGAATCCTGTCAGCACCAAGTATCTTCTGTTCTATTAGTTTTTGCTTGGTCTTGAACATTCAGGGTCAGGACCTTTCCCTACAAATCTTTTCTTTAAAGCTTCCCATTGCACAATTGAGTTTCCTTCATTCTAAAGAGATTTGGTCTGCTTTATACTGAAGGACACTGTTTAACAATAAACAGCATGGCTGAACAGTAGCAAAAGTGTTAGCTTAATGGGTCCTGAAGGTTGTATTTGAAATACAGCCCACAGGGAAGGAATTCTGTATCTATAGCAACACAAAACCTGAAAGAAGGAAGGGCATATTCTCATCTATAAGCACAAGACTGGGGAGCATGAATTCCGTCTATACTGTTATTGTTTTATTAACAAAAAAAGGTGCTAGGGAAATGCCATGGGATTTTTTTTAATCTTTTTTTTTGCAGCATAGTTCTGCATTCCTCTAGTTTAAACCACATATAGATTTTGTATAAAGGGAGGCCATTAAATCCCAATGGAATTTCTGTCAGCCTATTAATTATAAGACCACAGAAATGCTCCTATGGAGAAATGGGCAGGGAGATATTGTTTGGACATGTGCTCAGAAAGCGTTTCTGATCTAAAAATTGATAATGGAAGTAGATAAACAAAGGCTCAAAAGCAGAATATAGAATTTCTGGGGTTAAAAAAGGCTTAGAATCCAAGAAAAGCTCATTTAAGAAAGAATTATTGTTCCATAATCACTTCTACTTCAAACTAGGCAGCATGTCTCATTTCATTTGCATGTGTTTATAATTTTGCATGGGAAAAGTCATGGATATTCTCAGGATTGCATTTGTCATGAAAAAAAGAACAATCTTGAGTTTTATTTATGGGAAAGAGTTGATGTTTATATTTTCCTATGAAATGACATCACCATGAGTGTTTGGCCCAAGCCTGGTGAAATCCAATTGAGTTTAATCCTTTATTGCTTACACGTAATGGAAAAAAATATTCTAATCCCCTAGATCTAAGGTGTGGCTACCCTTCCCCATCCAGCTCCACCTCTCTTAATTCAGACCTCTCCTTGGGAAAGTTCTGTGTTGCCAAAACTCTCCTGCACTGCTTTTCCAGGTGCACATTAGTGGAATTGATTCTAACCTCTGTAAAAACGAATTATGAAAATACAACTATTTTAACTCCATAAATCTCAAGTATTTTTATAGATGGGTGCAGTTTCACTCCGTTTTTGGCATAGGGTTCAAAAATCCAATTATATATTGTCTTCTCTCATCTTGTCTTCTTTTCTGCTAGAGATCAGAAATTATATCTGAAACAATATTTTATTAGAATTATCATTTTTGCCTTAGCTTTTTGCCAGGTTTGCATTCCATACTTTGTATTTTAGGTTTTTTTTTTAATGTTTTGGATATTGACATTTTAAGCGTATATTTAATTCAGTATTTGATTTCCGTTTTTACAATAGCTGTCATTCTGGATCTTTCAATTTCAAGAGTATGTTCATGCTTTCAAAGTTTGCATCTAGGTTTTGTCTTAATATACAACTACCAATTTTGCTTGTTTATTTTCCTGTTTTTGGTGTCCCCCTTCCTATTTCACCTAGCTTGATTGTAATGCTTTATTCTGTACAAAATTACATAATTTTGCATGATATTTTGTTATTTGGATTAAAAAAACACTTTGATTTACACTTACGTATCTAGTTTATGTTGGATAACAAGCATACAACTATGTTACAATAATCATTTATGAGAGACATAGTGGATTTCATTGTTTGAATAAGGACATTTGTTGCTGTTAATATTGCTCCATCCGTCTGTTCTTCTGTCAGGTTTCTCTACAAAAACAGTAATTGTTTAAATCAGTGTTTCCAACCTAGGCAACTTCCAGCTATGTGAACTCCAGCTTCTGGAATCTTCAGGCATATCCACGCTGGCAGGAAAATTGTGAGACTTGTGAATTTTCTTGTGAAAGAAAATTGTGAAAAAGGATTAAGTGTATTTATAAAGCGTACATCAACGAGCAGCTTGTGGTCAGTCATTCACTGTAAATTTAAATTCCTTGTTCAAATAATGTACATTCATGATACCAGACAAAGGAACAGAGGAACTCTATCACTTTCATGCCTTATTTTAGACATTGAGCGAGCTGATGTTTGGAATCAAGATGGCAGATTATATAGCCCTTTGATCTGCTTGAGCTGGACAATTCTTCTGGCATACAGGTCAATTCACATTTATTATCCCATAATCTGCTAGTCCTGCCTTGCTACCATGGACAAATTGCTAGTAATTTTACTCACTTATTTACTGCTGGTGCTTTTTTAGTCCTGATTTGTTTTCCTTGAGAGACAGTGGTTTTTTTGGGTGGGAATAGTTAGGTAGTGTACCAATAGTGGAACAGTCATATTTTGTAGCATATGACTACTTCCTTCAGGTAGTTACAATTGGTCCACTTGTTCTATGCAAATTCTCTTGTATTTATCTATTTTTTTTTCTATTTTACTACTTTAATGTTTGAAAAAAGAGAAGAGAGACATTGAAACCTTGACTCCGGGGAGTAAAACTGATCACTCTTTTGATTACATTAAATGTCCCAGCGCCTGCTGTCTGGAATACCATATCTCCTGAGAACCAGCTGTCCCTGAATCTGCTGACATTTTGAAAAGCCTTAAAAACCACTAAACTATAATCTTCTCCCCCCCAAAGTTTCCAAGTTTGATTATTAAAGAAAAACATCCATACCTTTAAACTTTACTGATTTATGAAAAACAATATTAAGAAGCAAGATTTTGCAAAAATTTGCTGCAGTCATTTCACTGGGTTCTGTCTACCAGATTTCTAACTATCAGTGAATATGAAGTATGTTCTCTGTAAAATGTATGCCAATAGGTCACAGTAACCTGAAGGAAATTCTTCTCATCTATCAATTCTCTTCAGGGAGCAGGTCATCCTAAAGCATTTTGGACAACGTTCAGTAGACATAATAAGGGTAAACTACTATTAATATTTCACTGTCTTTATAAGTTTAAATCTTATCTTTAGTTGTATTTAATTATTCATTTTGCCATCAGTGGTCTAGGCCAGGGGTCTCCAAACTGTTTGGCACAAAAAATACTTCTATGGAAAATAATGTTTCCAGAGACCCGGGGGGGGGGGGGGGGGGNGGGGGGGGGGGGGGGGGGGGGGGGTAGTGATTTTGTGCACTGCCTAGATTCTGTGCATGCCCAGTTGAAGCTTTGCTCACTGGTGCTACCCAATTCCTAATAAGCCACGGACCAGTACCAGTCCATGACCTGGAGGTTGGTGACCCCTGCTCTAGGCAGATATTTTAACATTTCTCAAAGTGCCACTTCTAGGACAACCTTGTCTGTCATTCCCACCAATTCTGGATTTCAAAGATTGACAGGTTCACAGTGGAACTATTCAATAGTTCTTCAAAAGGCAATGTGTGCACACCCTGTGTATGCACCCCACCCCAGCACATGCAAGCATGACTCCCCCATGCCCCCATGCATGTGCCAATGACCCCTCCACCCCCATACATGCGCACACAGCCCACATATGTGACCCCAGTGCATGTGCATGTGCATGGCCCATCCGTGCATGCGTGGCAGAGACCCAAAGACCAGCTCGGTGGTGGGAGGCATGTGTGCGCATGCGTCATGGAGGTGAGCTGGGACGATGGCTCACATGCTCAGAGAGAGGGCTCTGCGTGCCACCTCTGGCATGCATGTCATAGGTTTGCCATCACAGCCCTAGTAGAAAGAATTCACTGTGCATAATCCCTGGAAATTATAGTTCCTGTTTTTAATATAGTGAGTTTTTGCAGGATGAATTTCATGAGTAAATATGGGACTTTCTTCCCCATTTAGAGCTGCACAAAGAAGATAGAAAAAGCACCCAAGTACATATATTTTAAATAAATATGTGCAGATTAAGCATAGTAAAAGTAATTTAAATGAGGAAATACAAAGATACAACAAAAAACCATTCTAAATAGCAACTAACCATTGCGTGTATCCCAAATGTTTATGCATATAAAATATATGTGGCATATAAAAGTGTAACACAAAGATGTAATACATTTCCAACTAAAATGTGCATCTTTCATTTTAGACTTGAGTTTACAAAATCACAGTGAATGGCAAAAAAATTTAACACACTAAATATGCTGAACTTGCAAGATAGGCAGCTTTAGAATTAGGTGAATTTATAAGAGAGGAAGACTCAGCTGGAAGTAGTGATAGAAAAAAAAATGTTAGGCATGGAGAAAACAAATGTGGAACAAAGCAGATGGCAAACCCTCTGTCTATGTATGTATGTATGTGTTCGTGTATTTCACTGGGCTTGGAGTACATAAATCATACAAAAGACTTTATTATATGCATTGCACACCTATAGTATATGAAACAGAAGGAGAAATGGGTCTGGGTCTTATGCATTTAGAAATATTTGAGAAGTGGGGAAAAAACCTTCCCTCGCTCTCTCTTTCCAAGCAGCACCAACATTTATCTTTCTGCAGCAGTGTTTAGCGTGAAGAGGGAGTATCAGGAGAGTTTGATAGGATCCAATTAAATTCCAACCGATAAAATAATGATGAATTGCAGTTGAGCTCCAATGAGACACAATGCACATTACTGTCATCCCTATAGTGCTAAGAAGGCATGGAGGTCATCAACTATAGAAAAATAGAACACAGTTGCAGCTGTACTATTTGTGTAGAAAACAGTCAAGGGAAATGAGGTTGGAAGGTGTTTGTGTGAGTATGTGTGTTTAAGGTGGATGTGTACACTGCAATCGTGTTCTGCATGAATCCAGGAGACCAGCTCAGAAACTATCTTCTTTTGCCATTCAGATTCAAATACATAGAAAAGGAACATAAAGGAATCTAGGTTTCTCATTCTAATGGGAACCATATTTATATTACAATAATAAAAAGAATTGAATAGAAAAAGATTAGGCCTATTAAAATACCAGACCTTCCTATCACACATTGCCCATTGGATAAACTTATTTTGGTTAAAGTGTTATGTTTTAAGTTTAATCTATCCTAGTTGACACTCCCCTATAAATACATCAAAGATGTCCTAAGGGCATTTCTGCTGCTTGGAAACAATAGGTCTTAATTTGTTGTTGGCTCCGTCGATCTCGGGAGATCATGGAAAATTCACGTCATGGAAATGGACATGAAATGTGCTGAGT